>JAXGGA010008401.1:0-57141 GCA_038373865.1 Uloborus plumipes
TACATAATCACTACGTTTTACAGTAACAATTACCGTAAAAACTTTCTGAATTTTTAACAGTGTAGTGCACCGCCAGCTCGTTCATTTTGATCCATGAACTGCAGTTTCGGGCTAATTATGCTCACATCAGCATGGAATACGAAAGTAAACGAGTTGGAGACAAAAATCCTCTTATAGAGCAAAGAAAGCCGAAAAAAACTGGTAGCTAATGTGAAATTAGAATACCAGCGAGCGACCGCACATGGGAACGGTACAACTCGTAAATTTTAAGGCAGAGCTCGGGTATAAAGCAGTGAGTAACCGCCTCTAAGCAAAGGCTAAAGGCCATATCACACGATAGAAATTACAGGCGAGCGTAACCGCAAAAGCAATCGTCAACTCTATCTGGAACCTGTTTTTCCACCTGTTTCCACCAACAATTGCTCCAAAACCCTCGTGTGAAAAGGAAATGGCAGTTGCTCCTAATAGAGGCAATTTTTACTCTGCCCTGGGAAAAAATTGCTTCTAATTTTAGGCAACTTACGGAAGAACCAATCAGGGAGCTGGAATTTTGTGACGTCAGCAGACCCTTCGCTACGAAGTGGCGTGAAACATTCGTGAAGATGGCGACCATGGCGGTAAATCAAGGCCGTATCCAGAAAAAAAAATTCGGAAGGGGCCCAGTTTCGCACATTGCCCAAACACACATACAATTTTGTGGGTGTTTTGAGTCTAATTTCTAGCTGCCCCCCCCCCCCCACGATGTTTGATGTGTGTGTGTGTGTGTGTGTGTGTGTGTGTGTGTGTGTGTGTGTGTGTGTGTGTTTCATTTCTTTATTCTTATTATTTTTTTGAACTGACCTTTATTGGGAGCAGGAGTATTAAGAGAGATATGCAATGAACTTTTTAAACGGGGGTAGAATATTTAATTTTAGGGGGTCCGGGGTTTCTCCCCGGGTAAATTTTTGCAAAAAAGTTTTTAAATTCTGCATTTTGAGGCCTTATATGGGGCAATTGGGCCTTCAAAAACCATGTTGCAAAAGTAGGCAAACAACAATCTCATACATTTTCTGCATTCTTTTGCAAATTAAGATTCATCAAAGCATAAAAAATTGAATTACGCAGAATATTTTTTAATCAAGGAGCTGAGTTTCACGCAACTTGATGTCGACCTCCCCCCCCCCATTTGTGTTAAAAACTTTAAAATTCAAGGTTCACAACTACATTTAACAAAGTTTTCAAGGTTTTTAAGCATTTGTAAATGGATTTTTTTAAAGTAACTTTTGTCTAAGATTGGTGAGCGGCCAACGAAGCAGAGGGTCTGGGAACGTATCCGTTTTTGTGGGGTCTTGTTGATTGAAGACATGTTTAGCTATTAAAATCCCTCGAGGGTTACAAATGCTTATAAATGGGGACCAACAAAGTACCCTCTTAATTGAATCAGGACGGTGAGAAGCAATCTCAGCCTAGTCGGAAACTAGGGGCCAGGCGATTAGGGGGTAAAAATCTGAGTGGTGTAAGTTTTGTAAGTTTCATGGGGGAGGTGGGGCGCCGATCAAACTGACAAGTATCTTGCCTTGAGCCTGAATTGATTTGGGAAAGAGAGCTGGAAGTGCTAATGAGAGTCTTGTTTTCAAGTATGTTTTGCAGCTAATGAGAATTTGAATAGTCTTTTTTTTTTGTACTTCTTCAAATTTTTACTCGTTCAATAGTTAAAAGGAAAAAAAATCTTTTTTTTTTTCATTTGAAATTTTAAAAAAAAAAGAAAACTTTTTTTTTTCTGTTTTACATTATAAAACATTTCGGGTTTCGGGGGGGGGGGGCGTCACCCCCCCCCCCCCCTCTGGATACGGCCTTGCGGTGAATGTTGATGTAGAGTGGAGCTCTGAAATTACAGAATTTTTAATCAACGAAGTGCGAATGAAAGATCATTTATGGAACCTGTACTCGCCAGCGTACAAGTTGCGAACGTTAAAAAGATTTTCGTATGAGAACGCACGCAGAAGGATAAAGATCAGAAAATAGAGCCCTCCCCCAAGAGAAATGCGAGCAACCGTATGAGCAACCACTAGCAACCCTATAGGCAATCTCCTGCCGGAGAATTTCCGCTTACGGTTGACGATACAGATACGATTGCTTTTAATTTTTTCTCGTGTGATATGGCCTTAAGGCAGGAACATGCACTACACCGCCAACTCGCAGTTTCGCCAGCCCGAAACTGCAGTCCATGAATCGAAATGAACGAGTTGGCGGTGTATTGCGTGCTCCTGCATTAGCCCTTGCTTAGAGGCGGTTACTCACTGCTTTATACCTGAATGAGTGCTTGTATGATTGTTTTGAAAAAATTGATACGGCCATTGCCAGCGCTGTACTAAAAGAACACATTAAACGATTATCAATAAAAGATTTTTTTTAAGTGATAAAAATTAGCTTTTAGTATTTCCAAGAACCAAAAGTACGTTTAGCCTTGGTAAGTATTCATTCTATAATCAATATTTTAAAATGTTAAATCAATGTCTATGCTCCCCGATTCAACGATACCTTCGACTTAACGATAGTTTTTTACAGTCCACAGGCAATCGTTCAATAGAGGTTGTATTGTAAATACATATGAGATTTAATAAATTAATAAATAAGTAAACAAAATTAACTATTTCTCTTTGTCTCACATTTCTCCACTTGAAAAAAAAAATGTTTTCTATGTGTGGATAGAAAAAGTGAGGAAAGTTGTTTTCTTGCTTATTAACAGGGTCAAATTTTTGACCTTGAAAGTAGTAATCAATTATTTTGCTCTAAAAACATGCAAGAAATAAATATTTCATGAAACATAATCATCAAATCGAGAAAACTGCTACAGAAGGAAAATGTTTTCTAGATTCGGACGAATAACCATCGCTTATATTCTTTCTTCCGTTATACAGAACTCTAGAAAACTAACATAAAAGATGAACAATACCTTCTCGAAAAAAGTATAGCTTTTTCCTTTGATTTCAGATATAAGCTTTTTAATGAAAATGTTGAACATCTTCTCTTAAATGACACTGATAATACGTGGGCGTTTTTCAATCATGAAAAAATTTCAATTTTGCCGATTTCAATCTTTTTGTAAATTTGCTTGTTTTCAACTAGCAAAAATAAATTGTTTTACAAATACTAAAACCACGAAAACCTTTTTTTATGAATGCAACATATCCCCCTTATCTACCCCTTTCACAATTATAAACACTAACCTACTGCTTCCCCCACTCCTGTTCTTAAGAATGCTATAATACAAATTAATTTATTCACTCAAGTAAATAAAATCGAACGCTTCACTAAAAAATGAATGTTGTTTTTACAGTATAAAACAGCTAATTTTATGACATTAAACTGTAGAAATTGCTAATTTTACGGTAATAAACTGTAGAATTTCTACTTTTACAGTACTAAACTGTAAAATTGCTAATTTTACAGTAATAAACTGCAAAATTGCTAATTCTGCAGTTCATTACAGTGCATTTTACAGTTCTAAACTGGAACTTCTGTTTCCAGTATTACAATGTTATTTTTACAGTATAATGCAGCTAAATTTTACGGCAATAAATTGTAAAGTTTCCAACTTTGCAGTAATAAACTGTAAAATTGCTAGTTTTAGTTAATTACTGTGCAATTTACAGTTTTAAATTGGAACCTTGGCTGCCAGTATTATACTGTAAAAACTACAGCTCATTTTTTGCAGTGTTCACTTTTTATCTGAAAAAGACCTTTAAATGCATAATTAGGAAATAATAACATGTTCTTCGCCAGCAACGGGCGAGAAAAACACCAAAATTCAATTTTATCAAAATATTTCCACTGTTTTATATGATTTTTTGTCGTTGCCATTATAAAAAAATAATAGCACAGACGATAACGAATAAAGAAATAAAAACATTGCAGACTATAATAAATAGATAAATATCAAATGTAAAACACAGCAGACGATATATTTTTCTTCCATGTAAACAAAATATAATAATTCAAAAAAAAAAAAAAAAAATGTGAAATTTGAAATTTGAAATTTTTTTCAAAATTTTGAAAATAAACGTGATTTTTGGGTGAAACAAATGTTTGAACTTGCTAAAAAAATTGTTAACGTTTTTTTTTTACGGGAATGCTTTTAATTCAAATCGAAGAAAAATGCATGAATATTAAAATGGTGTTTTTTTTTGTTTTTGTTTTATTTTAGAGTCCTTCCGATTAAAAACAGCAGTTGCACGAATGCAAATAAAAATTGGCTGCATGTGAACATTTTTCTGTAAAAATCCGCCCTTTCCACGTTTAGACTATTAGTAAAAAAATCTGAAAAGTTCGCTGTACTTGCTTTTTTTTTAATACTAAAAAAATCCTTCAAAAAACGTTTTTTTTGAAGGTAGGAGCCGTCTAAATCAGAAACTACCGACTACTGGTGTTTTTACCCTGAATGACTTTTGTTGGAAAGTACGCTTTCAATAATTTATTATATACACGCAATTTTCAAGCAAGCAGTGCAGGCAAAACAATCGAAGAAGAAAACAAACTGATTTTAAGAAGGAGAAATTTACTAAAAATAATTTAGAAAAAACTGCTACTTCCTCCAAGATGGTTATTAGTCTTGTTTTGAAAATTCTTTTAGATGTCAAACAAACTTAGCTTCTTTTTTTGAAGAAGTATTGAACAAAAAAAAAAAAAAAATAAACTGAAAAAAAGTTTCTTAGTTACTAGTCAAAAAAGCCACGATTGTTTGACGGTTTATTTAAGTTTTCATTTCCAATTGTTTCACTCACTAAAAGGGAGCTTTTTCTTCTTTTGAATATTTAAGCACACTTACTCTGAATTGTGTTCTGATTTTTCTAAAGCTAATAAATTTGAACCCTTATTCCTGAAGGCAAAAAGTGATTAATGTTTCACAGGGATTACATTATTTTTATTAATTAATTAAAATTTCTCCGAGCAAGGTGATTCAAATTAATTAATTTTAAATGCTTTGGGATACTGTTTGAAAGCTGAGTAGTTTTAGTACGTCTTGCTTTGTTTGTTGAAACATGAATAATTCGTATCAAATTACTTTTTTCTTACCTTTCTTAAATTTGCGAATTCGCCTGAGGTAAGAAAAAATGAGAAAGGGTTATCGAAAGAAAGTTCTTTCTTTTGAATTTTTACATGAGAAATGTTTTTTTCTTTAGTCTTTAAGAACATGTAGTCTGAAAAATTGGACAACAATAAAACGAATGTCAGTGAAACGAGACATTCAAAAGACCTTTTTTTTTTTGAAATTTCACACCCTTTTAAATACCGAATTAAGTTCATTTTAATGAGCGTCACCTCAATGAAGACTTAAAAAAAAGGTAAACGCTTATTTTTATGACTAAAATCGCAGTTCTAGAATTTGAATACACTGCTTTGCGATGGTTTAAGAAAGTATCCAAAGAAGTAAAAAAAGAAAAAATAATTTTGCTCGGGCAAGACATACACTGCAAAAAATGAACTGTTGTTTTTTTACAGTATAATTCTGGAAGCCGAGGTTTCAATTTAGAACTGTAAAATGCACAGTAATAAACAGTAAAACTAGCAGTTTTACAGTTTCTTACTGTAAAGCAAGAAATTTTACAGTTTATTGCCGTAAAATTTAACTGTATTATACTGTAGAAATAACAGTATAATACTGGCAGCAGAGGTTCCAGTTTAAAACTGTAAAATCAACGGTAATAAACTGTTAAATTAGCAATTTTACAGTTTAGTGCTGTAAAAGCAAGCAATTTTTACAGTTTATTACTATAAAGTTAGCTGTATTATACTGTAAAGCAATTAATTTTTAAGTGTATATTTCATTACTCAGGTGTAGCTCCTATGTAATGGGGCGGTTTTGACCCTTTTCAGCAACCATTTGGACGGAGATTGCAGCGCCTCTTCAGTTCATTTGAAGTGCGAAATTCGTAATTCTGGAACACCACCTTGCAGTGATTTAAAAAAACAGTTAAAGAGGTAAAACATCTCCATTTTGCACGTACAAGGCAGGCGTCTGATTGGGCAGATGTAAATGAGTGGGTCTTTATTTTTCTTTTTCCAACAGCTTTTGGCCAGAATCTGTAACGCCTGCTATAGTACGTTTGAATTGCAAATATGACCTATTTAATTATCAGACGATATTATTGAAAATATATTTCTTTGATGCTACAGTTGAAATCGTGTTGGAAGAGATGGCTTAAGCCCAATATAAAAGAATGTATTTTGCATTGAATCTTTAAACATAAAATGCTGCTTTAGCTTTAAAAAACATAAAAAATACCGTGGTTCAATCAAATTAGAGTATGCTTATGTGCATAAAAAGGACATATTTTTGAAAAGTGAATATATTCATAAAAGATAATATTAATCAATGCAAAATTATAATTAACACTTTTACTGCATGGATTAAAAAGATTCTTCGTATTTAACTTGATTATTTTTCTTAAATTGAACCTCGTGAATATGCATTTTATTGTCATAAGTTGGTTTAATGATATATGCTGTCATTTTCTACATTTTTTATGTATTAGATTAATTGGCATATTATTTAAAACACATCAGAAACAAAAAGTGTGCTTAACTAAGATAATTGAACTTTCTAAACAACTGTTTATCATGATTATTTCAATACCCCTTAAGAGAATAATCTTTCGCTTTTTCTGCGAGAAAAATCTCTTAAATTTCAAAAAATAAATTTTCATTAGCAAGAACGATAATCTTGGGTATTTACTTAAAATATTCTTATTTGAAATAATTGTGTTTATCATTAACTAAGGATTTTAAGCTGTCAGGAGATAAATATATCAGCGTGAAAATTGCAATTATATTTCTCACAAGTGTTCCGAAAATTAATGTTTCTGCGATTCTGTAACATTAATTTTACTTATTCTTTTTAAAGCAAATATGTCCCAATTTAAAATCAGTCTCATTAAAGTGTTTGTTATTATCAATCTTTTATGACGGAACTTTAAGTTTGATTTGTAGTAAATGCATGGTTCATCTTTCTCAATTTATTTTATCGGCCTTTAATGATTGCCTCCAAAGGAATTGCAAATAAATTCGTGAATTTTGCATACTTGATGATATGCTGACATTTTGGTGTCAAAAAGAGGGAGAAAAAAGTCTGTTGGGCTTTTTATGGGGCTATCCAAATATGATGTTACACTTTTTTAAAAGAGTTTTGACCCTTCCCCCTCATTTGTCAAAGTAACACATTTCATCTTACCACCCCCTTCTTACATGTCACACTTTTTTATTAGCATATTAGTATAACAAGAAGTTCTGTAAAGAACTAAACGAGCTTACTTTCCCGAATACCGGTATCGGATTCTAGCATCTGATCAATACCCTCTTAATTATCGGAGACTGCAAATTATGTCAATCATACCTTTTCAGCACAAAAAGATAATTTCTAAAAACAAAATATGCCTCCCTCATCTAAAGAAATATATACCAAAATTGCAAATAAAAGAATAAATAAAGCTGTAGCATCTTTTAAACAATACAACTGTTATAGTTCTTCCGTGGAAAAATTCCTTAAATGTTTTGAAAAATATGGTATGGATCCCACGCTATTTCCTTTAACGTGCAAATTTAATAGTAGTTGCCTTAAGTGTTAAAAAATGTGCTTGGAGTGAGCAAGGTTACAATTCAAATATTTACACTCCTAATCTGCCACGAAACAGTGCAGAAAAATGTTTTACAATGGTTAATTTTCTAAATATTGCCGATTTTAACATCACTCAGTGAATTTTTCGCAAAATATCGCCAATAGCGCCAAGTTGAGCCTAAATTCAAAATATAATTTTTTTCGCCAATTTTGTCACCAACTTGGCGATATGTCGCCAAGTTGCCCTCAAACACTTGGTGACCAATAGCTTGGCGACATATGGCGCCAATTCATATCACTTGAGTCTGCATTGAAATTAACATTGATTTACCCCCAAAAAAGGGGTAAAACACCCCCTTGGGAACATTAAAATGCAACCACAAGGGAAGGTGCACAACTAGACCATTCTCAGAGCTACATACCAAACTAGAAGCTTCTACTGCCTATAGTTTTTGAGTTATGCGACACACATACGCACATACGTACATACAGACGTCACGAGAAGACTCGTCGTAATTAGCTCGGGGGCGGTTGAAAAGGATTTTTCGTCTGTTTATATGTTGGTAGGTATATATGCACGTGCTGACAGGTCGAAAAAACTACTGAATATTCATTCGGGGGTTAGCAAAATCAAAATTTAGACCCAAATTTAAGTGAATTTTTTTTCGCGGTCACAATACTTCCTTTACTACGTAAAAGGAAGTAAAAAGGAATGAAAATAGAAATCACATCAAAGTACATTTTATCAAACAAAAAGAACTCGTTCTTATAAATAATGTCTCAAATTTTATTTTTAATCTGTTGACAATAATTAAAATATTGAATAGATAATAGAAAATAAAATGCTCTCTTGAATGAATAATCCGTCTTGAATGAATAAATTAGATCCGTCGACAGACAGACCGACAGATCGACAGACAGACACACATTTTGCCCCATCTCAATACCCTACTTTCCAATTTTAAATTTTTCGATATTTGTTCTATTTTAGATTTTTTTTTCGACTTTTTTTTTGGACTTGGTGATTTTTTTAAAGATATGCATTAGGCCACTTTTAATGCTACTTTCGTATTTTACTTTAACGAGAAAGAAGGTTTAAAATGCTTAAATTCACACTTCTTGCTAACTCCGTTTTTTCCTTTTTTGCAACTCCAACAAACTATTAGGGGCGCTGCGGCCACTGTCCAATAGGGTGAGCCGAAAATAACTTTTTTTTAGTTCGATGATGGGGAATGCGGAAAAGGTGCCATTGGGAGAGCAAAGTGCACATAAAAAATTTGTAATTTTTTGTTCAATTTCTTGATCTGCAGCACATACATTGAAGTTTGGAAAAAATGCAATTTTTTTTGGATATTTTAGTAAATTTATTTAAAAATAATCGATTTTCGAAGACGGGTAGGGCGGAAAAGGTGCCATTGGGGACATAGAAATTCCATAAAAAAATTGAGGTCTGTGGTATCATTCCTTCCTTTCCACAAATACGTAGAAGGTTTGGCAATTTCATGTTTTTTTTCTACTCTTTAAATTCAATTTCGTCAAAACGTTAAAATGCTGTTTTCACCGTACTTATCTGAAAGAGATACATTGTTTTCCACATATAATGCAGTTTTAGATGTTAGGTGATAAATTTTTTTTTAAATAATTTACTAAAAATCTCGAAAAACTGCATTTTTTCCATCAACTTCAACCCGATTGCGACAAATTAAGAAATTTACCAAAAAATTTCAAATTTTTTGGTCAATTCTCCACCGCTGCCACTCACGTGACACGTAATGTTTTACCTTTGTCGGTACTTTTCAAAATTACCACCAGGTAGCGTATTCGATCTATGGAGTTGCAAATTAGAAATTGTCACAATTTCGAGAGCCCCTTCAAAGCATGATATTATAACAGATCTTGTAAGATCTTTTTTTGCTTTGACATTTCAAGAAATTAAAAGCTAAATAATTAGATTAGAAGAGGAGAGAGTAAGTCAGATCGTTTCAAATCAATGAAAAACATGTTATATTGCGCGTTAAAAAAAAGTTTTTGGTATTACTTCCTCGCCTAAAAATAAGACCATGTTTCTTAATTCGAAGCATTTCATTGATTATACAGCCACTGGGGCAGTTAAGCCATATATTGTAAGTATAGCCCTTTTTTTTAGGTCAGACTAAACGTGTCCTTAGGCATCGTCTGTAAGAGATCCAAAATTACGTAATACGCAAAATTACGAAAAAAGTCGCTTTTTTCGATTGGATTGCTGGCTATTATTTCGAGTTTTCTTCTGCTAGAATTATTAGCAGATGCTCTTTGGATCATGTCCTGAATTTTGGGAAGCTTCTTATGATACTAAAATAAAACTCTCATTCTGTAGTAAATATTAGTTGAAATACAACCATTTAAAGTAACTTTGAGACTTATAGGTAAAAATTGCGTTACTTTTAAATTTTTTAGAAACTTTACTTAAAAACTACCAATGTGGAGTCGAGAGAGGATCATTGATAATAATCATAGAAACTTTTCCCAACGATTTTAATACTCGAACAACTGATTAAATTTTATAAACTTTTAAATGAGAATACTTATTGCATATTTTACGAAACTTTTTTGCCGGAATGTAGTTCATCGACATCGAAAAAAACATTGCACCCAAAACATCAATGTTAAAAATATCGACGTTCTAACAAAAACAGCGATATTTCTAAAACATCGACCTCGATGTCGCACTACTATATATTACCTTTTCTGTAAAAAAGACGAGAGAGGAGGAGAAAAGTTAGAAAGAAATGTATTTCGAACTGTTAAGCATAAGAAATCAAACTCATTAAATTAAGCTGAAAAGGATTTCATAACTATGTGATTATAAACACAGTCATTGAAAATCTTTTTAATACGCTTTTATCAGCTTCACATGTGGGTTTGTTTGTTTGTACGTATGTAGGTTTGAATGTATGTATGTAACTCTGAATAAAAGATAAAATTCCCGTTCTTTGCAAATATAAAAGTAATATATTTAATACTATTATTAATACTAAAGACTAAACTATATTACACGCTGATGCATTACAAGTGTTTCAGTTGTTTGTGTGTGTGTATGTAATTCTGAATAAAAGATAAAATTTCACGTTCTATAAAAGTAATATATTTAATACTATTATGAGTACTACAGGCTAAACCATATTACCTACTGATGTTTTGTAAGTATTTCAGTTGTTTCTATGTAACTCAGAATAAATGATAAAATTCACGTTCTTTGCAAATACAAAATTAATATATTCAATACTAGTATTAATACGGTATAAACTATACGGATAAGCTATATTACACGTTGATGTATTATAAGTGCATGTAAATTTAGCGGATATTCAATAATTTTGAAAATCAGAAGGAAATCAGTTTGAGTATCA
Organism: Uloborus plumipes; assembly: GCA_038373865.1. Taxonomy (NCBI): domain Eukaryota; kingdom Metazoa; phylum Arthropoda; class Arachnida; order Araneae; family Uloboridae; genus Uloborus; species Uloborus plumipes. The sequence continues at coordinate 10,984 of JAXGGA010008401.1, forward strand.
TCAAATATAGTTTGATTAACTCTAAAAGCGTATTTTTTAGTTTTTTAAACTATAATTTGTTTGCCTGAAGAAACACTTTACTGGTTTTTGTAAATTAACGAATAGTATTTTTTAAAATTATTAAATATTACTTATGATTTAAACAAAAATACACTAGCTGAAATGCTTATATTTCAAAATACTTTTCTCCTCTTTTCTTCCTCTATTCGATTTTTTACTCTTAAAGGCAATATATGTCTTTAAAACTAAAAAAATTACTTACTTAATAACTTCACGCATCCGATACTATTATCCTAATATAAAAATACGTCGATAGAACTTTGAAAGAATCTTTACAATGGGGCCTGATAATATCTTCTTCATGTAAAAAACGATTTCGCGCCCAAAGTACGATTGGGACGAAAATTCAATTTTCTGGTTCAATATTATTATATTCCTAACAAAAAGCTGTGAGAGGAAAATGCTACGAGTCAAGGGATTTGAATGATACAATCGAGTTGATATATCAACTCTATCAAACATTCACTATATTTATCTTCTCTTATAGGTTGAACAGTATTTAAATTGGTTTAAAGCGGAATAGAAGTCTTTTTTATCATATTTGAAACTCAATAAAAATCCATTTTTATGACGAAATCAGTGTATACTTTTTATGATGTGCTTTATCTATCTTTTCAGCAATTTTAGTACCATACAAATTATAGTCATTCATACATTTTGGTACAGAATTTCTCTGTTTTCAACGTCACTTATTTTTTAGCAGTTATACTACTTTGCGTGACATAAAAATAAAGAAAAGCTCTAATTAAAGGTCAATGGAGGTCATTTTGACCTCCTAAAAAATTCCTTCTTCAGTAAATTTTGTCTGATGATTCGGCAGATTCGGGGACATAATTACAGTTTTTTTAATTCACAAATGTTCTTTTTCATTAGATATACTTATCTGTGCATACCCGTGGTTTATTATTCGTTCGACAATGAAATAGCCGAAAGATTGGCCAAAGAAGGAAGTGAGGACGAAACGGATACTACCTCCACACTTACCTAACATGAACTGTTCTCAAACGAAAAATGTAAACTAAACTTGCATTGGCGCATTCCAATAGCACATCAGTGATACACCGGTACATCTCCTGACAAACTTTTAGAAGCGAAATGTGACCGTGCATCCCAAACGGCGATTGCTAGACTTAAAAATGGCCACCCCAGGAGTCTCTAATGTGAAAATTGCAAACAAAAATCTATCTCACTTGTAAAAAATGCTGTCAACATCTAGCCACTCCTGAGAATATTCTTGGATGGATATGACTTTCAAAGGTGGACATAACATCTAATCCCCTGCTTGTCACATATTTTTTGACAGTTAACAACCTACTAGAGTTCTTCTGACTTATGTCAGATCTTTAAGAAGGATAAGAAAAAACAACAACACTATTTGCTAAAATTTGGAGCTCCATTTGACAAATTGGGAATTCTCACGAATGCAAAAATTTAATTTCGGGGCTCCCATGTCTTAACTAAGGGGCTGTTTACAAATGATATCACGCTTTGAGGGGTAGTGGTGCTCGCGAAATCCTGACAGTTTGTGACAAGGGTGGTGTTGGGCGTAGTAAGAATTCTGATATCACATTTTTAAAAATAAATGTTAATGAAAAATATCGTGACATGGGACAAGGGTGAGGAGGCGGGTGGGAGGAGAATAAGGTAAAGTGTGACACTTTGTGACCAAGAGAAGAGAGTTATATTAAAAAAAAAAGTGTGAGCTAATTTATGGGCAGCCCCTAAAGTCATAACGTCCCAAAGTTATTAGCACAGTTACCAAAGTTAATAAATAAAAACTACGAAAATCATTTAACGTGAATTGTTAATATCTTTTAGTTATACTGCAACTTTGGATAACTCTGAACAAAGTGGGAAATGTGGTGTAAAATGCATTATTTAATTACCAATTTGAAGCGTAAAAACAAAATGTCGAACAAAGAGACAATGTCCACACCAAAAAGAATTTCTTTTATGAAAAACATAATGGACTACTACATCCCATGCGAATAAAACTACTCCCTCATTTTGCATTCAAATACATTTGACCTATTTTTAGATGCAAAATAGAGACTAACATTAGGAAATAAATCTTTACCTTTCATTTCTACCTTTTAGGCATCCGACCTTTTCGTTTATTTGGGAAGAAAAAGCAAATAATGATTCTTTTTTCTTGGACGTATTTTTCTATCTCCCAATCTCATTTTCGGTTTCGCAAACGCGGCTATCGACAAAAACAAGATCACAACTTTTTTTTTGCTACGTGTATTGGCAGATTTTAGAATCTGGGGTAAATCTCCCTGCAGGCTTCTTGTCGAAATCTGTTTATGAAGAGCCCATATCTAGGATAATTGCATCAAGGAAAGCGAGTTTACTTTGCCATATAAATACGCGCGACAATATCCCAGAGCTAAATAAATTTATGCTGAAAAATGGATTTTTTTATGATGGATCACATCGATTCCTTTTACATATTTCAACAAGATAAGTTGAGTTCGATGACGTAAGTTGTTAAGTTAATTGGAAAGCGATGCCAATTTCTTTTACTTAAAATAGCAAATTTACCATTTTTATTAGTCGACTCTCGATATAACGACCATCTCCGTCCCCCAGAAAAAGGTCTTTGTAACGAGTGGTCGCTGTAAGAGGTAGAAAATCGAGTATATTGGGATGATGTTGGGTTTTTCCCACCAGTCGTTATATTGGATAGTCTTTATAATGAGTGGTCGTTATAACGAGCGTCGACTGTATTAGGCAATTACACGGTAACAGACGAATCAGTTTTTCACAAACCAACTTCCAAACAAAGGTTAGAAATATGTTGAATTCTTGCTTTATTTCACGAACTCAATGAAGAATATGGTTTTTCCTACCATATAATGCAGTCTAATTTAAAAAATTTCAAAAAAAAAAAAAGAAAATTGAATTTTTTCCGTAACGGAGCGTAAAAACCATCACATAAATGCTGTTTCTGGAAGTCAAAATTTAGCTGTAATTTATAGAACTAGAGTCTATGTTCTTCAAAAATGTATGCAACGAAGCAAGGACCTTACATATTTGAAGTTTCTGCAAGCTGTTTTGTACAGTAATCGATGCTTTTTTTCAAAACGGAATTGCCTATTATCAATACGGGTATGTTACCGTGTTCCGTAGTATTACACGGTACCGATATTATAAGTCAGAATGGAATTTGCATCACAACCCGAAGGAAAAAAATGTTCAAGAAGGAATCGAGCCCACGACTTCCTTCACCAAACACAGGTTAGCTGTCAGAGCTATCGCTTTCCACTGCTCGGCCCCGGAGAACCCTGGCAACACTGTTGACTCAGGAATTTGTTAACCCATTTATGCCCAAGTTTTTTTTAACAATTTTTTTCAATTTTAACTGCTTAAAACTGCTGCTTGGAATGGTTTATATACATTTTAGGCCTTAAATAGTCCGCCGTTGCCATATTTATTAAGTTATTTAACGTCCTGTTTATGGGATATTTTGCAGATATGAGAGCAAAATACGACCTTACTTGACTTTACTTGTGCAAAGTAACATTACAGAAGTATCTTTGATCAATTTTAAGCAAATCATTTAAAAATAGTTTAATTTTATGAAAAACTAGCGGTACCCGCACGGCTTTGCCCGTGGTTTAAAATTAAAAGTTCATTTGTAAAATAATTGATATAGCAGAAAAAATGCTCTATTTTAGTTTTATTCAACTCTAGGTCCTTTAAAGTGATATAAAGATCTGATATGGACCCCACACTACTTAATTTCACGTGTAAATTTCTTACTAGATGCCTTAAGTGCTAAAATAGTGCTTGGAGTGAGCAAGATAACAATTCAAACATTTGTATCCCTAGTTTGCTACGAAACAATGCAAAAAAATGTTTTACAATGATTAATCTCCTAAATATCGTCGATTTTAACATCATTCAGTGGATTTTTCGCAAAATATCGCCAACAGCTCCAAATTGAACCTAAATAAAAAAAAAAAAAAAAAAAAAAAATTTTCGCCAATTTGGCGTCAAACACTTGGAGATCAAAAGCTTAGCGATATATAGCCAAGTGGTTGCGCCAATTCATATCATTTTTGTTAACCAATTCATATCACCTTGCATTGAAAACGCTGATTTACCCGATAAATGGGGTAAAACACCCCCTTGGAACATTGGAATGCAACCCCAAGGGAGATGGACAAAAATAAGCCAAAAGAGAAAATAAGAACAATTTTGTTGATAACAGGAACCAACAGAAATCTTACCAAAGTTTAAAAGAAGAAGAAAGTTTTCTTTCCTAGCTTAAAAAACAAAACAATACATTTTCCGAAATGAAACACTTTAAAAAAAACGATGCAATATCGCAATTGATACGATATTTCGTTAATCTGTGCTTTAGGTACCCTTTTCTCGCTAAATGAACGATAGGCGGGCCAAGCGTGGTAACCCTAGCTATTTTGCGTAGTTGACTTTTTGAAAACGCGCCAAGCAGGTTCCCAAAGCAACTTTACCGGGAAAAAGACAGGGTTGCCAGAGAATTGGAACAGAAAAATACTACGCCTCCTCTAAAAAAAAATATTACAAAATACTACTGTTACCAAACGTTGCCAAAATCAATATTGCTGAAATGCGAAATCTATGAAAATGAAAAAAAAAAAAAATCCGCCAAATCTCTTAATTAAGTCATTAGTATATTGGAAACAGGGTTGCCAGAAAAATACTACGCTCCTTATTTGGGCCGAAAAAATACTACCGTACAATCAAAAATACTACGACTGGCCGTAGCCTACGAAGATTGACGCTGGCAACCGTGGAAAAAGAACGAAACAAAAATAAGTATGAACACATAACCATAGTAACAACATGAAAAGTTGATTTCCGTTGATAAAATAATTCATTTTATCTCTCTTTTCAAACAAATTTTATTCTAGAGCTCAACCATTTTAGAATCGTTTGACTTGCTTTACTGAAGGTAAGCCTTGAATTTCGGGATTTTAAAAACAATTGTTACAGCTCTCCTGAAAATCGTAGAAACTTCGAAAAAACTTCATTTTGTGCAGAAAATTTCAAGCTTTCGAATGACATAAGACTTGAAAATGTGTGTGAAATATTTCTTCCCTATTTTATCGAATTTCCGCTAAGAATTCGAATAGAAAAAGAACGAAATGGAATTTTCAAAAAATCGCTTTGAGGTGCAAAACTACATGCTACAAACTAATTTTGTGCCAAGTGGCATGAAAATCGACCGAGCGGTTTTGGCGCTACGCGCGTAACAGACAGACAGAAGGAAGGAAGGAAAGAAGGACAGACAGATCCACCTTCAGCTTTATTATTAGTAGAGATAAGTTTGCAAAAAAAGAATTTACTTTCTGGGGTAGGGGGGGGGGTAATTAAATTTTATACATAACAAATTTTTAATTTCTGAAGTAGGTAGCTGCTTCTGGTTCTTCAACTCTTTATTTTGTTCTCTATTTGTCCGTGTTATTTTCTTTTTTATGTGCTAATACATATAAGGAAGCCCAGTAGCTTAGTAATAGTGTCTCGCACTTCCACGCCTCGGACCAAAGTTCGATTCTCAGGTTTGCACAGTCAACTCAGGCTTTCATTCCTTTACACTGCAAAAAAGGAACTGTTATTTTTTACAGTATAATACTGGAAACCGAAGTTCCAATTTAAAACTAAAATGCACAGTAATTAACTGTAAAACTAGCAATTTTACAGTTTCTTACAGTAAAGTTAAAAATTCTAGTTTATTGCCGTAAAATTTAGCTGTTTTTTCCTGTAAAAACAACAATCCAGTACTGGCAGCAGAAGTTCCAGTTTAAAACCAAAATGTACGGTAAGCAATTTTGCAATTCAGTACTGTAAAGTTAGCAATTTTATTACTATAGAATTAGAAATTTTTAGCTTATTACTATAAAATTAACTGTATTATTCTGTAAAAACAACATTTATTTTTTACAGTGCAGTGGGTTGATAAATTAAGTATTAAGCTCTTGGAAGCTAAACATTCAGCTGACCACCTAACTGAACCATCTGCATGTAGCTCAGAGCCTTGATCACGAAAATTGAGCTGGGCTTCACAGGCTGTTGCACCACTGAATTCAGTTTAGTTTAGAATATGTAGTTGTGGTTAGTGGTTTATAGCCTTATTACGTGGCAGAACTGGGTAGTTAAATCAGTTTCTCAATCTCTCTTTCCAGACTTCTTGTCGAAATATGTGTACAAAGAGCCCATATTTAGGATAATTGCACCAAGAATTGTGCACCAAGAATGTTTGTAATATTTTAATAAGCATTGGTTTTGTTAATGCTGGTGTTAATAGTTTATTGTCTTATTGTGAAGCAGAACAGGGTCGCTAGAGGAGGTTCTTTATATTTCTCTCCTGGCTTCTTAACGCATGTGTTTACGAAGAGCCCATATCTAGAACAATTGCATCAAGAAAACTGAGTATACTTTGCCGTATAAATATAAACGACAATCTCCCAGAGCTGAACAAATATATATGGCAAGATATATTTCTTTTTATGGTATACCACATCGATTTCTTTCATATATTTCAACAAGATAAGTTATGAGATGGGATTAAAAAATATCCATCTCGATATCGAAACAAAAGTCTTGCAGCAACTGCTGCAATGCACGTGCTTGGACTCTTTTACGAAAGGTAATTAGGGAGGAAACATGGATGTCTTGGGCAACTAAAGAGTTTTGAAGGATAACTTTGTTACACAATTCTGCTATTCTTAATTTCTCCATTCAGATTTGAATAGTGATGGTTGATCTATTGATATTAAAGTGAAGAAAAACTCCTAGCATTGTACAGTTACCGAAAATTTAAAAATAAGGACAATAATAAATATTTAAAGTGATTTACTGACCTGATTCATAGTCATCCTTTTGCAAGGGCAATTTTTAACTATATTAGAAAAAGGCTATGAAATAAGTCATTTTAATAAAAATGGTGCAACTTTGAATCCAAAAATAAAGCTTTTAATTGTTTTAAGATTCCCCAGTTTTATTTTATAGCATCAAAAAAGTTTTTAATAGTTCATTTTCAGTCAGTGTTTAACACTAACTTCAAACAGTAAAACAGCAGTAACATAGCTGTAACTGGATTTAACAATAAGTTATGTAGAGTTATTTGAACCTAGTATCACAATCTTTGGATTTTCGTACTAGTCGGACTTCTTCTCCAATCGTTTCCGACCAGTCACACGGACAAAATTGCATCCCATTCGGCAATCAGATGCAAAATTTGTCACGTGATCAAATCGAAAACAGTATCCTAGTTAACCATGGCCACTATGGCACAAGATGATGTGGATGAATGTTATCAAGGAACAAGTTAATAGTGCTTTAAAGTCAAAACTTTACTGCGAGTTAGGGTAGACCTACCAGTCAGTGAACACTTCCAGTGAATGAAACAGAAAGAATAAATATTAAAAAAAATATTTGATAAACATGCAGTAGTAACTTCCTTCTACCCATTTCCGAAACGAAAATGGGTAAATATGCTGCTGTCGTCTTTTGTTTGGGGTGTTCATTCACTGGGTTAAGGCACTTTTTCTCCCTTCAACCCCCCAAAAAACCTGATTTAGAACTATAAAAATTCGCTTAATATTTTAAAAAATAATTACACACATAACTATTTTTACTGTCATGTGGTAAATGCCACAATTTTTAACGATGCTATGAATTTTTAAAAATGAAATTTCGAAAAAAAAAAAAAAAAACCGAAAAAAAAAGTGTTATTAGGAAAATTCTATAGGAACATTGTTGCGGCCCATGCTGGACACTTTGACGCGTACACACACACACACAACACATACACACGCACACACACAACACATACACACGCACACACACAACACATACACACGCACCCACTCACACATCCACCCCCCCCCAAAAAAAAACACACACGCACGCAAAAAGGAAAACATACATTGTTCTTGCATTATAATTTACATACACATGGAAAATATTTTGTTGGGGCTCAATGGAATGTTTTGATTCAGCATTCTCTTTGGGAACCTTAGAAAAAGAGATTATACCAAAAGAAATATATTCTAATGGTACTCTCAAAATAGATTGCAGTCTTTGAGCTGAATTTCTTCGTAGATTTGCAATTTTTAGTGAATATTTTATCTTTATTATATGTCTGCAATTAATTGCGTAGTTTGAAATCAATTACTGCTCAGCTACAGAAAGAAAGAAAGAAAGAAAGAAAAAAAAAAAAAAACTCCGTTTCAGTTATGTGTCGCAAATACAGTTTAGATGATTTGATTTTTACTTTGAAAACTTTATTTTGTAACATAAAGATAGTTATAACAAAAAAAAAAAAAAAAAAGGTTTTAAAATAAACTTAATCGGAAAGAAAATAGCAATTACACTTTCTTTTAAAAATTTTTCTTCATTGTTCTAAGGTTGATAAAAATTACTTTAGCAAGAAATGCATTTTCATTTTTTTCAATGTCTGACTTCTTGGCGTAAAAATATTTTTTTTTTAAAATTCAATTTGTTTTTCTTATGCAGACATTTCACAAATGATTAAATGATTCCGTTTTTTTTCTGAAATAAAAGTTGTTTTACATTAGTTAAGAGAAAACGCTGAGAGAAAAAGAAGATGGAATTTAAATCGAGTTAGACTTCGTTTTCAAAATCTCAGTTTTAATAAAAGAAACAATAATTAATGCGTTTCTTAACTTTTTCTGAAACTTCTTTCTTTGTCAACATTGTTTCATAGTTTTAATAAAAAATATTACCAGATTCATAAGCACGAATAGTTAAATGCAGCTCAAGATTTGATCACAGGAGTAGCGATATTTTATTTGCTTGCTTTTTACTTTAATCACTTAACAAACTTTACGGCACACTGTCAAAAAAAAAAAAGTCTAAGGTTAATCATTGTTAATAGATGTAACGTTACATAATTTCTGCAGTATGCTGTTTCGATTTTAAGAAAACTCTAGTTGTTGAAGGAAAGCTTCATACCGCCGATGTAAAGTTCCACCAAGTGCTAGGGCGCTTTTCCACTTACCGACATGACAGCGATAAATCGTACACGATTGTCGTCATCCGACATTGTAGCACGCAAAATGCATTAAAATATGCCATGCGCTTTTCCATCTCCCGATTCTAGGACGATTGTGTCGCCTCCGACCGAACGCTGTCGTTTGTTGTCCCATTCGTGTCGGATGGCAGACGTCTCGCCTTTAAAATCGGGACGACATTCATTCATTTGTTAACTTTCTTCGAATATGCAACACATAGAAATGGCATTTAAATTTACATCGCTGCATTAATAAAATATAAGCTTAAATTTGCAGACGATAAATAAAGAATGTATAGCAATAAAATAATTTTATTCATTTTACTTAATATTTTGTTTCACTTCTGTTGCTGAGACGAGCTTTATTGCTGCAGAAAAGCTTAGATTTTCATTCTGATGCATGCGTTTCGTTCTTAGTAAACAAGGTGGAAATGAAATAAATTTGTGAGTATCATGCATCCAATATCTTCTATTAATCTGTTTCTTCTTTTGCGGAGGTAAAGTAAATCTAACAGTCGTAGTCTGTTAAATTGAGGAGCTATAATAATATACATGCGAGCACACCGGTGCTTCGAAATAAAATGCGGTGGAAAATGACCGTTTCGGAGAAACGATATCGGTTGAGTGGAAATACAGTGTTGTAGACAACGCGACATGGTACTTATTGTTGCAGAATTTCCGTCCGACTTTCGTCGTTGTCGTGTCTTCAAGTGGAAAAGCGCCCTTAAAATTTCTAGAGTATTATTCACAGCATGCGCATTCGAACGCTCTTGTTTCGCTCTGTACGCGGTACGTTCGAGGCTCGATATCGATACTATCGTGCGTCAGTAAAATAACTTACGAATTTGTGTAAAATTGGAGTGATAGTGGGAAATCATAAACCTGACACACATCGAATAATTGAAAACAATCTTCCACTCTGATGAATGCGCGTTTTTCTTCTTTCTTTTGACAGGGAATTCTGTAACTTTACACAAGAATTTTAATGAACGTTACGCTATAGTTACATTATCATGGTGTAACCTTATACCAGATAAATATCGGTTAAGTTACTCTGTAGCGGTGGGGGCAGCACTGCTGCCACCGTATTTATGGAGTAAGGTTACAAATTTTTTATTTGTTACAGTGCAGTGTCGTATAGTTTATGAAAGAGTTGTTAGGCTGTCAAAACGAGCTTTGTACCGAAAATCAAAATTACTTCTTAAAATGGAGCATCATCAAGTCGTATCTTTAAGTGAGCTTAGATTTTAACAAAAAACTTACTAATCTTATTAAAATGATTATCACTTTCAGCAGATGTCGAAAAAAACATAGTAAGATTTATAGCGCCAATCTTTGTTAACAAATTGTTTCATTTTTTCATTTGCCCATACGAGTACGTAGTCATAATCATTGGAACACTAGTATGATATAAGAGTAAGTGTAGCTATTGAGAATCTGTGTCAATGATTGGGAGATATCGCACCAATCGACGGCAATAATGAGGAAACGGTGCATATAAGTATGGTGTTAATGTGTAAATGCCATTATGAGTTCAACAATGTACTTGTATACAGGGTGAATTTGACCGAATCTGCCATACGAAAGGGGGTGATAGAACAGCTTAGGCGGAACATAGAACCACCCATAATCGTGTCCTATTCCTAACCGTAACCCAGCTATAGTGGATATAAGAAAAATGAGTGAAAAAACAAAATTCCGAGAATAAGAACAATTTCTGAAGTTTCTGTTAGAGTTTGAAAATAATTGAATATAATTTGAAGGAACAATCCGTCTGGTGAAAAGCTGTCAGTTGGCGGTGGATATTAGCGGAGGCTGTAGTGAGAAAAGAAGAAAACAGGAAGGATGGTAGTTTGGCACAAACTTGGCGGGCAAACTAGATATCATAACTTATTTAAAGCTGAGGGTTTTGGAATGTAGGATAAAGACACTCTTTTTGCGGGAAAATTTTCAGATTTTCGTGGCGGGGATTCTTTTATAACAGGGTTGTTTTGGGGAGATATCGTATTTTTTTGCATTAATTTTGCGTCCTAAACATTTTTCTTGGCAGCATGCATTGTTTTCTTGGCGATGGGTATTCAGTTCGTTTCACGGTGTGCATTTGGTTCAAAATTTCAAGGCTCTACTCCATCCAAAACTAAGTTTGAAATCGATCCGGCCTACGATGACCCCAGGCAAGGCGAGAAAAAGTTTAGGATTTTAGTGGCGGGGATTCTTGTACAGCATTGTTGTTTCGGGGGAGATTTAATATGACTAAAGTGATGCTCCAATAATACATTTAAGGAATGGTCACGCATAAAAATATCTGTATCGATAAATATTGTTAGTGTGGTATTGAAATAATTAGAGACTGAACGACTTGTCCTTAACTTATAACCTGAAAGTTATTTTAGTTTCAAAAACATAAAGATGATTGACACAAAAGGGTATTTTTATCGCTATCTGTTTTCGAAATAAAACGATAAGACGAATATCGGAGTATAATCGATAGGCACTAACAAAATAACGTATGTCACGCAAACACGAAACACATTTCACTCTTACAAATCCATTCACTTTGATTCGTATTCTTTTTCTGTCATAATAACAAACAATTTGATGCGTTTTCTCAGAATCACTGTCTAAAATATTGCTTTCCATGTTGAGAAAACATGAAACGGTTCTTTTGAGACAGTGATCAAAGGATTAGGAGCCATTTTGCAGAGATGGCATGTTTAGGAAATTCGAATCGGAACTGTTTTGAGAATGAACGAGAAATGGCTAATGATTGTTCTTCACTTCGCTTCATTTTCCTAGTAATTTCAAAAGATGTTTTGTTTTTGTTCTCAAAAGAGGTTTAATATTTAAGGAAATGAATAAGTTAAAACTAACTGACCCGTTCCTAGCTTTCGTGTTAGACAGCAGTAATTGAAACAACCGATTAATTTAAATTTTAATTTTTCGAAAAACAGGCACACAGTGAATTGCTATTTTTACCTGATTCAAAAGAAAATGAAATCATGACTTACTTTTTTATTTTTATGAAGAATTAAGAAAACAAACAAACAACAACAACAACAACAAAAACCTTTAAGGCAGGAATTCAAGTGAAACACGGACGATCGCAACTCACCAGTGCAATCGCAAATTCCAAAATTTGGATTCAAGTGAAACGAATTCACTTGAATTCGACTTACAGTAGCGGTTGCAATATGCGATCGCCTCGAAGCGACTGCAATGGTGTTTCACTTGAATTCGGCCCTAAGAAAGACTAGCCGGGTACCCGGCCCTGCCCGGGTATGGTGTTTTAGTGACATTCGTTCATGAATTTTTCAACATTAACCCATTCACTGACCCAAGCGAAAAATGTTTTCCGCCGCAAAGCGACCGCTCCGTGCATCACTCACCGGTTCCATTTCGCCACAGTATGATTAACACTTTTCTCCTCATTTTGCTACGGGGTTTTTAATGTTGTTTTTGCAGTCGAACATGAACTTGAAAGCTATACTCGCAATTAAGTATCTGTAATTTATTTATATTTTACATTATTTATTTTTGTCAATCATTTTACAATTATTTTATTTTTGCTTATTTTTATTTATTTACTTATTTTTTTATTTACCATTCCACTAATTTATTTACTACTAGCCGGGTACCCGGCCCTGCCCGGGTTTCTGTGGGTGTAGGGTGGTTTATTGAAACTCATTCATAAATTTCCCAACACTAAAGTGCATATCTATAAACATAATAGCTACTTCTGTAAACAATGGCTATGTTATGAATAAACTATAAAAAAAAAATAATGCAAGCTAAAAAAAAATAGCAAGCTACAAATAATGTTTGAGTAAATAGGAAATGTTATAAGCTTGGTATATTAAAATAAATATATATTTACAGTATCAATCGCACTGAAATTAACCATTTCCAAATATTGCTCGTTAAATAAGTCCCATTATTAGTTTCTATCCTCGTGACAACATTGGTGAGGTGAAAACATCTTATGTACCTAATTTAGAAATTTTTTTGACTATAAACACTTTCTATTCTCTAACTATTGCCAAAATCAATTCCCTTTTTATTTACCACGTTAGCGATTATTGGCATAAATGAATATAAAAATCCTAAGAAAGCAATAAATTTCATACTTACTCCAGCGAAGCCTAGGTTCAAAATTTTCACCATGATTACTATTAATATTGTTGTTGCATGGCAACCAAATTTTTGCAACAATGCACTGAAAATTTAATTATTTAATGGGGAAATTAAATGAAATTTACTATTTTCCATAATAACTTTTTTAAACTAAGCTTTTTAGAAATAAATTATAGCTTATCCTGCTCTCTGTTACTGTAGCTATCTAACGGTGCAAAAATAGTTAAAATCGGTTCAGTAGTTTGGAAGATTACCCCGGACATACGTTTTCAAAAGTTGTCTTTTATGTATATAGATTCTAACATAACTGTGTTAGTACTCATCGCTTTCACAAAATAAAGTGGAACATATTCCCTTTTAATATCCCTATAAGTAATTACGTGCAACAAATAGCAGAACAAGGGAATCCTAACAAACGAAAAAACTTTCATTTGTTGTTTCATTTTATCTAAAATGTAGTTATTTCTTCCAGGGAAAGGAACAAAAGTCCATTCCTTGAGCATAAGATTTTTCTTTTAAAAATAGGGGTATCACAAAGGACAAAACCTGAACTCTATTTTGACATTTACAGAAAGCACTGTCAATGAAGCCCTGCTAAACTGCTCATAATAAAGGTGCATCCCAAAGAAAAGGAGAGAGGAAAGGGGTGTCGCCTTATTCCCACGAGAACACTTCTCACCGTTGCTTGCTGTCCGAACCAAATCGGACAGTGGTATTGGAACAAAAGTGCCGCTCCAATCCCTTCCATGTGGTTATTTTACAATGAGACAATTCAAAGTGATTCGGGTACTTAAAAGGAGGTTAACTAATGCAATTTTACAGAGCATTTGACGTGCTTTAGTACAAGATCATAAAAAAAAGCTTAGCTGTGTAAATGACTTTTTAAAAGGGTAGAAGGAATCGGCGACTTTTGATGCATTGTAAACATAGCGACCAATAACACAAAGAGATATCTTTAAGTGTTGGTCCATTTATCTTAACTTCTATAGGAGTCTATATCCCACTTGGAGTGCACGGATTTTAGTAGCTCAATCGTGTGAGCTATTTTAACGATAAGCAGTTACAAAAGATCAAAACTTGCGACAAATACCCCGTTTCCCTAAAGACTATTTACTTGAATATACCCCCTCCCCTCGCCCCAAAGCCGTATCCACTTAATCTCAGTCGTATAGCTTGGAGATGCCAGAAAGAAACACTATGGGAGGTCTCCCAAGAAAGCTTTTTACAAGCCATCTGAACAGGTTTCCATTCAAGCAATAGCCAGAAAATCATTTGCCATGCGCTACCCCTTCCACATGATTTTCTTACAACAAAATGTAGTTAAAATCAGAAATTAATTTCAAAACGAGCATTACTACTGTTACATTTTGGAACATTTCATGTTCCAAAATTAAAATACAATGATTAAAAAATTAAAACACAATACAAAAAATATTGTGAAAAAATATCTTATAAATTTGGAGAATTATGATAAATTTGGCAAAAGAAGCTTTTAAATGAAGAAGGTTTAGTCGAAAAAGTAGGGGGGGGGTACACTAATTTAGTTCCTTTTTTTTTTAATTAAGCTTGTAATAGCCCCTCAAAGAGAATATTTTTTCACTTGTTCATCAAGAGTTTAAATAACAGAAAGCAGAAGAAACAAAGTTTCCATAAAAAAAATAAAAAATAAATAAAAAAAACTTTTGTCTGATGATTTAAAGCATTATACTCGATACATGACATACGACATTGTACTCTTTAGTTTTTCTAAGAGTACGTGAAAGGATGAAAAATCTCGATAAAATAAATTATATAACGATCACAGGTTCTTAATATCTTATAAGTTACATCCATTTGACCAAAGAAAATACCTTTGATACCGCTCCCCTCAAAGCACCAAAACCCAGCAGAGAAGCGAGATAACATGGTTTGCGCCTGGAAAAACGGCCGACACAGGATCGTCAAGAGCGAAAACTGCTAGGTTCGCTGTGACGATACAGGATCGTCGCGGCCAGTTAGGAACCAAATTCTGTGGACGAGCCTACGTCGGCCGGAGCGGTTTTTACACAAAGTGCGCGGCCGATCGTGTGTCGGCCGGGGCAGGGAATGGGTTAAAGTGCATATCTATACACACAATGGCTACTTCTGTAAACAATGGCAAATTTTTCTGACTGGACAAACTAAAAAACTGTATTAAACACCTTAAATACAAATGCAAGCTACAAATAATGTTTAGGTAAATTGGAAATGTTATAAGCTTGGTACAGGGTGCGGCGGAGAAACTTGCAGACTTGAAAAGTCAACTAAGGGAAATGTATCAGTTTACTATTTTTTATAAGATATGGTACCCATTCTGAATTTTTATATTAGTTAGACTTAAAAACTACATCGGGAAGAATGACGGCCCCTATTAATGATGCACTCATGTACCCTAGATTTGTTGCACTCTTTCGAGAATATCGACTGATGGGATGTTGGTGATAGTAAACCGGATGTTGTTCTCCAGGCGTTGCAGGGTCCGGGGCTTGTCGTTGTAAACGATCGATTTGAGATACCCCCATAAAAAATAGTCACAAAGTGTCAAATCGGAAGACCGGGCCGGCCACGGTACGTCACCTTTCAAGGAGACGTTATCACTCAACTGGAGAACCACAGCAAGTTTGTAGGGATGAAACTGGAGTTCGTTGTGAAGAATTCGTCTCAGTGTCCAATCAAAAATCCCCAAAGCAGCAGCGTGTTTACGCGCCGAACGAATGGGAGAGCGCAAAAACGACTCCCTCGCTTTTTTGACGTTTTCTAGGGTTCTGGAAATCCGTTTACCTCCTGGGCCTCTGTTTGCCACACTCTCACTTTCCCTGAATGTTTTCACCCACAAAACAGTCGATTCCCAGCCAGGAATGGGAACAACGGGCTGAATTTTGAACCGAGTTCGGAAGGCACGTTGAGTGGCGACCACCGAAAGATTATTTGAAAAGTAAGATTCGGCGGCGAATGCTCGTTGCTCCTTTATCCAACGCATGGCGACAACTAAACTATGAGATAACAAAACTTCAGGACCCTCTCTTTAAAATGAGACTCTTCCCACTCCTTTCTGACCACTCCTTACTAATTAGCATCCAATTAAAATCAGCAAGTTTCTTTGTCGCACCCTATAAAATCAATCGCACTGGAGTCAAGTATTTCCAAACATTACACGTAAAATAAGTCCCATCATTAGTTTATATCCTTGTGACTACATTGGTGAAAACATCTTACGTACCTAACTTAGAAATTTTTTGACTATAAACATTTTCTGTTCTCTAACTGTTGCCAAAATCAATTATCTTTTTATTTAGCGATTATTGGTACAGATGAATCTAAAAATCCTAAGAAAGCAATAAATTTCATACTTACTCCAGTGAAGCCTTGGTTCACATTTTCATTATGATCACTATTAATATTGTTGTTTCCAGGCAATAATTTTTGCAACAATGGACTGAAAATTTAATCATTTAATGGGGAAACTACATAAAATTTTTCTATTTTCAATAATAACGTTTTTAAACTAAGCTTTTTAGAAATAAATTATAGCTTATCCTGCTCCCTGTTACTGTTGCTATCTACGGTGAAAAAATGGTTAAAATCGGTGCAGTAGTTAGGAAGATTACCCCGGACATACGGATACAAAAGTAGTCTTTTATGTATATAGATAAACATTTTCTTTTCCGGTTTTAATGTAATAGAAAACTGGTTTAAAATAAAACAATAAGTTTAGGATTTTTTTTCTCAGAAATTTAGATCAAAATTAGACCAGTGAAAAAAAAGTCAACTTCAAAGAGGACAAGACAAGCGCTTTCATTTGAATGAGCAACATTTCAAAAACTTCAAGGAGAATTTGAGTGCCCTTTCAACTTCAAAGAGAACAAGATGAGCACTTTCATTAGGACGTGCAAAATTTCAAAAATTTCCAAGACGACATGCGTGTCTTCCAACTTTAAAGAGAGCAAGATTAGCACTTTCATCAGGATATGCAAAATTTCAATGTTGTTTTGTACCCAAAATGTAGACTTCGAATGCATAAAGAAATTACTGCACGAAAAAAGAAAATATTTTTAAAAATAGTTGTTTGGAAAATGTAAGCCCACTTTTAACAACCTCAAAAGAACGAAGAAGCATCTGATCTCGTGAGCATTAGTAACCCAAGTAGCACACTTCGTTTTTTAGCCTACTTTCCCATTAAAAATAAAAGAAAGACGAAAAAAGTATTAAAAGTGGCTTGATGCATCTAAAAAATATAGCCAAGTCAAAAAAATATCGCCAAGTTAAAAAAATATCGCCAAGTTAAAAAAATATCGCCAAGTCCGAAAAAATATCGCCAAGTTAAAAAAATATCGCCAAGTCCGAAAAAATATCGCCAAGTTGAAAAATATCGCCAAGTTCGAAAAAAAAGCCAAAAAAAAAATAAATAAAAAGGGAAAATGAAAAACGAAAAATTAAAAATTTGAAAGTAGGGTATTGAGATGGGGAATTTGTGTGTGGGTCTGTCGGCCGGTCGGTCGGTCTGTCTGTCCCCCCCCCCTAATAACTTTTGAATGAACATTCCGATTTTGACAAACTTTTTTTTGTTGGAAAGATCTCGGCGAGTACAGCTCATTCCCATATTTGATTTTTCGATTTGAACAATTTTTGGTTCAACTTTGAACCGTTCAAACAACCTGTCCCGCGATGCTAACTTTTGAGTGAACAGTCCGATTTGAACAAACTTTTTTTTTGTTCGAAAGATCTTATCAGGGATACTTCATTCCCGTATTTACATTTCCGATTTGAACAATTTTTCGTTCAACATTGAACCGCTCAAGCAAGCTGTCACCCCTAATAACTTTTGAGTGAACAGTCCGTTTTAAATAAGCTTTTTTTTTGTTCGAAGGATCTCAGCAAGGATACTTCATTACCGTATTTAAATTTTCAATTTGAACATTTTTTCGTTCAATATTGAACCGTTCAAGCAACCTTTCCCCACCTAATAACTTCTGAGTGAACCATCCGAATGGAATAAACTTTTTTTGTTGTTTGAGAGGTCTCGGAGAGGCTCATTCCCGTATTTCGCTTTTTGATTTGAACCATTTTTCGTTCAATATTGAACCGTTCAGAAAAAAAATTAACATTAGCGCCTACGAGGAATTTAAGTTGAATGTTGATCCTGAACTTAAAGTCGGATTTCCTTCAAAATAACTTTGTAAGAAAATTGTTTTAATAATAATAATAATGTTTGTCTTCTTCTCTGAATAATCTTCTGTGAGGACTCTGATTTCGACTCCGACTCCGCAAACACGGCAGAAATGCAGGCTCAGAAAAAAAATGACTGACTGTGCAGACGATTTTTTGTTTATTTATTCATTTGTTTGAGAAATTCATTATTGTTATTTTTTTTCTTTTTTTGGCAGACGATTTTTTTTAACAAAAACTTTTCATTCACGAGGGAATTTTATTCTTTATTTATATTTAACAACTGGCAAACGGATTAAAAGTGAAATTCGAGACATTTTATTAACAGACGAGTTTTTTTTCTTTTTTTTCCCTTTGATGAAATGTGTTTTGATGCTCTTTGTACTTTTATTTATTTATTTATGTATTTATTTTTTAAAAAATTAATAAAAATAAAAAAATTTTATTAATTTTTTTTCTTTTGAAAACGATTGTGAAATTTTTCTACGGAAGAACTGTAACAGTTACATTCTTTAAAAGGTGCGACAAAACTTTATTTATACGTTTATTTACTTTTTACGTATATATTTCATCTGATGAGAGGGGTATATTTTGCTTTTCGAAATCAGCTTTAAATGCTAAAAAGGTATGTTTGACATAATTTTCAGTCTCAGATAATCAAGAGAAAAATGATCAGATGCTAGAATGCCTATGTCGATGTACGGGAAAGTAGGCTCGTTTAGTTCTTGACAGAACTTCTTGTTAAAGGTTATAAAATGGTTAACGTTGTAACAACCGCTTAAAAACATTTATAAAACTTTTAAAGGTTATTTGTGCTACCCGGGTAAGTTTGAGATCCTCTCCCTGAACTTTTGCTATGATTACAAATACAAATGCGACGACCAGCAGCAGGCTCTGGGCCCAACTGGGCTGGTCCTAGTCAAATTAAAGACCCCAATGAAGATCAATGGCCCTCTTAAAGCTATCTACTCCATTACTCCTTGCCGCCTCTTCCGGTAAACTGTTCCAAGTTCCCACTACCCTGCTAAAACAGTAATTTTTTCGAATTTCCAGATTAGCCTGAGATTTAAACAGCTTAAAACAATGACCCCTTGTCCTGCTTTCCGTGCAAAAATCTAACCTAGCAACATCATTCATTTTAATAAATTTAAATAACTGAATCATGTCCCCTCTGGTTCTCCTTTGCTAAAGACTGTACATATTAAGCGTTCTAAGTTTGAAATCATAGTCTAAATTAGAAAATCCGTTAACTAACCTTGTAGCCTTTTTTTGTACCCTTTCCAAAAAATTAATATCTTTCTTCAGATAAGGAGACCAAAACTGAACAGCATATACTCCAAATGAGGTCTTATTAAACTTCTATATAGATGCAGAAGAACTTTCTTAGAGTTGTTTAAAATAGATCTATTAATAAACCCAAGCACCCTATTGACCTTGTTACTAGCTCTATGATAGTTAATAGCTATAGATTAATATGATTTTTCTTAAAATAGTGTTAAAAACTGTTCGAAACAGTTTGAGATTTAGAAACTTAAAAAGGTTTCATAACTCAAACATCATTATTGCTATACATAAATTGTCTCTTAATTGATGTACTCGAAAAACGCCCTAAAATGACGCTAAAATAGAGCCATTAATCATTTTTGTCACACCGTTTAAGTCTGCACATAGCAATATTTTCAGCGCAAATTAAATCAAGAAAATTACTGGGTTAATAATACATATTGAAACTGTATCTTTCGTCTCAGTCCCGTAAAAGATACCTTATAACAGCTTGCTTCATATTAATGTTCGATATTTCACGATTATAAAGAAAAATCTTGCTACAACTTAATTTATACATTTTAACATTAAAGAATAAAATCAGACGCTTGGACCGAGGTATAGATTTTTATTGAATGCTCAGTTTAATTGAACTGAGATTGCATTAATGTACTGCACATACTTAGCATATTTTTCTTTAAATAAAGTTTTTTAAACTTCCTTTTACATGGAAGTAAAATGAATTTAACAATCAGTTTCAATAACGTAGTTACCCAGTTTTGTATTAAAATTAAAAGCATCGTAAATATAAATGAATTGTTCATTTAGTCCCAGTCAGGGACGTCATTTCAAGTTTTTCCAGGGGGGGGGGGCAAAGGGTGAAAACACAATGCAATTTCATCGGAAAACAGTAAAACTACGCCCACTTATATGTAAATACACTGATTTCTCAAAGCCCGGGCGGGGGGGCAATTGACCCCCCTGCCCCCCCTAAATGACGGGCTTGGTACCAGTGTTCTCTCTTATAGCAATGCTTTGGTGTCGTTATAAGTTTCCAAAAGAATGCTTCCTCACCCGTTGAAAGTTAAAAAAGCGAGTGGAACCCGTAAATGAAGTGCTGTGAACTTCGGAATCCCATTACCTTTTTAAGTAAAGCAACAGGAGGACAAATGAATAGTTGAAAAAAAAAAAAAAAAAGAGAGAGAGAGAGAGAGCGAGAGAGAGGGGGGGGGACTAAGGGCTAATATGATAAAAAAAGATTCAATACTAGTTTTAAGGAATACCATTTAAAGACAAGCATTGATGTTATAATAATTAATGTAATAAAATTATTGCAAATGGTAACGCTGAATAAATGAATTGTTTATTCAAAATAAGCGTTCCCTAATATTTTGTAGAACAGTTTTGGCGTCGTTATCAGTTTCCAAAAGCATGCTTCCACACCCGTTGAAAGTCAAAAAAGCGAGTGGAACCCAATTCTGTTATCTGTTGTATACCACTAGACACACCCGCTGAATGATATCGGGGTGAAGAAGTGTGACTCCCAATTAGGAGAATCAATGAAAATAAGGGCGCAGTGTTTTGATCTGCGGTAACGTAATTGAATAATCTAATTATTTCATTCAGTTGCGATTGCAGGGATTTGTAAAGCGGTGGAATGAAAGAGGCTTCTGTTACTTCATGTTAACAAGATCTATTGTAGTTACTTGAAATAGGGTGAGGTAACTTAGAACAAGTCGCTTTGAACAGGGTAAAGCGAAAAGTTTTGGATTTTTCTGATATTTGTTGCCATGATGAAGAACAGATTAATGGTGGGTATTGAAGTTTGTGAGACTGGAGCACTTTGTTTTCGGTTTAAGTCAGCGTGTCTTTTACTTTTTGGGTGGGTGCAGCCCTTGCTTGAAAAATAATAATTGGTCATGATTGTTCTGATTTAATTCAGACTTCAATTTTAAATGGTTTTAATAATTTACTGAATTCTGCTATTTATGAAACAAAATTTTCTCTTTATTTTTATTCTCTGATTTATTTATTTATTCTAAAAATTTTTTATCAATTTCAATAATATGCTTACTGAATTTTATCGTAGATTTTTAAAAACCACTTATTGAATCTTTAAAGTGCCCCAGCTTTGCATTGACTTTTTTTTTGTGTACAAGCATTGTTCAAAGGGGGAGGGAGGGAGGGTCTTGTTCTAGGAAGTGTATTAAGCTTCAAAGCCTCATTACCTTTCAAAGAAAAGCAAGAGGGGAAAAAATAAATAAAAACAAAGTGAACAAAGAGAGGAAAGTTCAGATCCTAGAAAATTAAGGGTTAATATGGCGAAGTTAAAATTTAATACTGGTTTCAGGAAATGCCATTTAAGCTCAAGCAGCGGTGTTATAGTAATAAATGTGATAAAATAATTATAAACAATAATTTTGTAAATAAATGAATTGTTTATTTCATGTCAGCGCTCTTAATCATGGCAAAGTTTCAGTGTCGGCATCAGTTTCTAAAAGCATGCTTCCACATCCGTTGAAAGTCAAAAAAGCGACTGGAACCCTATTTTGTTATCTGTTTTATGCCAGACACACACACCCGCTAAATGATATCGGAATGAAGAAGTGCGAGCCACCAATTAGGAAATTCAATGGAAATGGAAGGGGGGGGGGGCAGTGTCTTGATCTGTGGTAACGTTAATTTCAATATTATTAATTTCAATTATTTAGTTTCTGAAATTTGTACTTGATTTCAGAAAGTTAACTTATTGAATTTAATTACACATTTAATAATTTTCTTACCGATTTTCTCTTTTAAATTTATTGACTTGTTTCCTGAATTTTAGCTTCAGTTTCAATGATCTGAAAGAGTTCAAGAGTGGTTTAAGTCACAACAATAACAACACGTGAGATATAATGCATTTTCGCATTTGAAATTCATGGATGCTGTGAATAAAACCATTAAGATTATTTTTGCGTCAAGGAAGGGAAAAATGAAGAGTTATAGAAAATAATGCTACTTTTAAAACGAGTTATTATGACAATGATATATTCATGTCATAACATTATGGCAAAGATTATTATGACAAAGGTTTAAAGTGCAATTTGAAATTACTTTTGTCACTCTTATGTATTTTTTCACAAATACGTTTGCTTTAACACAAGAGCTAAACAAATTCGCCATTTCAAAGCATAAAAAGGGGGGAAAAACAAACAAACGTAAAGAAGTTGTTGGGTTTTGAAACACAAAATAAAATTCACTTCAGAGAAATAATTCCTTTTTATTATTCATAGTGAAATAGTTTAGACTTACAGCTCCTATAAGATTTACGTATGAGCCCTAAAGTTCAAAATGCAGAAATAAAAAAAAAAGAATTTATCGCAAAATCCCGTTTAAATATTTAAAGAAACTACCTCACGGAAACAATGAAAACAATTCAACAAAATGGCATTTCCACTAAGTCGAGGATTTTACAGAAAATAAATGCTGCTTTTAAGGGATTAGTTTAATATTTTAATGCAGAAAATGGTAAACATTTTCTTTATAGATGATGCGTAATCAAAATCTAATTTTGAAAACATTTTTCGGGTGGGTTAATTTTTTTATGTTTTTCAAATAAATTAAAGGTGGAAAAATACTTCTTCGTTTGAAAATTAATTCCATTAGCAATAATTAACGTGCGTATATTTCAGGGAAAACTAGCATCCAAAATTTTAACAGCTTCAAATTCTTTGGCAATAGCTGGCTCAATTATTTATAAAACATTTTGTAATTTGAGCTGCTTGCCGTGACCAGTTGGTGGCTCTTTTTTACAACTTTCTTTTTTAAAAATACTTGTAAGCAAACATTTTGGTTGCGTAATATTCTTTAATTGCAGATGGTTTTGAAACTAAAGGGATAAATTTATTGCTTTTGATTGACAATTAACGAATTATATATAAATTTGTTCTCAATTATACAGAAATGAATTTCTGAAAAATGAACGCAAAGCTATTTATCGAATATAAAATTGCTGCTTATAAATGAAAATAGTACTACTACTTAAATGTAATGAAATAGAAACACGGTTTTTCTTTTGGAATTTTTAGGAATTAAATGCTATGAAAAACTATAAGTAAAGACTAAAAACACACTTTAAATTCAGTTATAAGTGTTTACTTATAAATAAGAATGACCTAAAGAATTAGGAAAAACGATTTAAAAACAATAACTTGCAACTAAATAATTTCTTTCCCATCTAAAGTTAAAAACCTGTGAGACATAGTGTTTATATCTCACGTATTAGCTAAGTACCTGTGAATGCGTCGTAGCGACTTTAAAAAACGAAGGAGCAGGTGTCACGTTTGTTCTCCCAGATGGTAGAGTTAAGCAGTTTAAACTTGGTGAGGGCAAATTTGCATCCAATGACACATGCGACCTCCTAGTCGTAACCCCTAGTTATCCTAGAAGCATTAAGTATATACTCCTAGTTCCAGTAAATTGAGATAACTGGATTAATTATGATCCCCAACAATTGTAAAGCTGCCCTCCAGGCGATTCAAAAGGGTTGTACCAAGCAAATAATCAACATACACTCAGTGCTGGAAAAACTCCATGCTATGGACAAACTGTATTTTGCAATGGATACCCGCACACGTCGGTATAGAAGGAAATGAGGCTGCCGATTTACTGCCTAAGGAACCTCAATGGAGGACCATTTCTCTTTGGAACCCTAAACAAGTAGTTTGTGCATATTTTTGGAAGGGTAATTTAACGAACATAAAATTCATTCCACTCTAAATATGCCACTAAAAATTACTTTTAATAATCCTTATACCAATTCAGAATTGAAGCATTAGATGATGAGTTTCGGAGCATATTTTCTTTAGTTGCCATCTTTATGAGCCAATATAAGATCTTTTTTTTTCTCCTTGAAATGTTTCTTTAAGTTTTGTCACTGATCATCTATCAAAAGGTGGCAGAAGCCGTTAAAAGAATTACACATCCATTTCATAGTTTATGAATATTAATAAAGAATGTTGCCCAATTTTTTTCCGATAAGTTCCGCGACAAGTTAAAAGTACATTTTCATAATGAAATGGATGGGCATCTATCTAAAGTGGCAAAATTTTAACTCTTATTTAAAATTCTGAGCTATAATATAAAATAGACATTGCTTAAGAAGTTTTCCGTGTTTAAAGGTCCGACATAATTACGGTCTTGCAATTAACTAAATGTGTATGGAGTTGAGTAGTTTTTCGTTTTAAAATTTAGCATCATCGTCCTTGTTTATTGTGTCGTAAATAAGGCCCTTGATGTTCGTAAGGAGTTTATAATTACCCTTCACTTAAATGCCTTTAATATAAAACGAAATCGGCGGCTGTTCTATTAATGTTACTTTATAACGAATTTCTAAAATTTAGTGTAATATTAAAAGTAGTTATAAACAGGAATTAAGTTTGAATAGAAGAAGTTCAGGAGACCTATGTTCTTTCTTTACACGTTATTTTCAAGCGTAACAGGCTTGAAATGAATCTAATTCAATAAAAATTGTTTAAAATTCCAAATAAGAGCAGAGGCTAAGTTCTTATGAGCTATCTTTCACACCAAGCCTGAATAAAAATCTTTCTTTAAGATACACAATCTTCAAATTTAAGTTATAGTGGAGATAAAATACTTAGACGCATTACTGCAAGAAAAAATTTCATTTTTACCTCAAGTTAGAAAAATTTCAAAAAAAAAAAAAATAAATAAATAAATAAATAAATAAAAAAATAAAATAAAATAAATAAATAAATTAAAAAAAAAGGTAAAAATATGGATTCAATTAAATAAATTAGCTATTGTTATCTGAAAACAAAATCTTTGATGTTTTTGGTGTATCGTAATACTATTTATTGTATCATAATGTTAGGAAATCTAAATTTTAAAAATCACCAAGAAAGATAGAGAACAATAATTGTTTTGAAATAATCAAGGATAAAAACTTGAGATGTTACTTATATCATATAAAGCCTATACATATAAATTGTGAACTTGAAAAATAACTGCTATAAAATACTCGTCCTAACTCTGAATGAAATTAAAAAAAAAAATAATAAAAAAATATATATATATATCTATTATAAAAGTTGTGCTGTTTGAAAAAAGTAGTAGTTATTTGCATTACAGTAAATTTAGCTGTATTATACTGTTAGACAACAGTATGACATCGGCAGCAGAGGTTCCAGTTTAAAACAGTAAAATGCACAGTAATAAACTGTAAAATTATCAATTAGGCAGTTTATTACTGTAAAATTGGCAGTTTTAGTTTATTACCGTAAAATTGGCAATTTTACAGTTTATTATTACAAAATTAGCTGTGTTACACTGGCAAAACAGCATTTAATTTTTTACAGTGCAAGTTTCCATCTCAAAATTTATAGCGATCACTTTATTTGTGTTAAATAAGATTTGCTGCTCATAAAGATTTAAGGATTTTTTACTTTACAGTGCGGGATGTTTTTGCATTACAGAGCTTTGCGTGCATTCTCTCCCAATTAATTTTATGGAAGTACAATTATCGATGGCTTATAGTAACTACTACGTAGTTTAGTTTTTCAAGCCTCTAATGTTTGCATTAGTTTTACTTTGTTTTTCACTTCCAGTAACGTAAAACCGGCTGTCCTTTTTCTTAAGGAGAAAGGTACACACATTTTTTTTTAATAACCAAGACTACAAAGCGGTTATAAGCTAATGTTTGTCAGAAAAATAAAACAGAAGCAATATAAAAGAAATGTATGTTTAGTTACGTTAATGTAACCTTTGAAAATGTTTAGAAATAAAAATATAACTTTACACAGTGATTAAAATTTTTAGCAAGTCTGAAATCTGAAATTAATTAAATTGTCTTAGATAGGCAAAGATGTCGGTTTGCAATATTAACGGATTGCTAAAAACGTAGATGGAGTGTTGGTAGATAAGTTTCTAGGAGAGTTAAGCTATATCTTCAAAATAAATAAATGAATTTCATTAGTACACACTAAAATCGAAAATCTGGATACATCAACTACAAAGGAAGAGGTAATTTCAAAAAAAAAAAAATAAGTACAAAATACTAGTTTAACTTCAAACGGTTTCATAAGAGAGCAAACTATGTTTGATTGATTTCTCCTGTCTTTGTAGTCTATCTCCCTCAGTGAAAGTATTTAGCTTCGTTCGAAGAATATTTTTAACCCCCGATGCAAATACGACGAATGATACAGCAATAATTTGTCATTGAAGACTACTGCTTTAAGCAACTCCATGTTAACACCTTTATAAAGATCGTCTGAGCAACAGAAGTGAAACAAAATATTAAGTAAAATGAATAAAATTATTTTATTGCTATACATTCTTTATTTATCGTCTGCAAATTTAAGCTTATATTTTATTAATGCAGCGATGTTAAATTTAAATGCCATTTCTATGTGTTGCTTCTTCGAAGAAAGTAAACAAATGAATGAATGTCGTCCCGATTTTAAAGGCGAGACGGCTGCCATCCGACACGAATGGGACGACAAACGACAGTGCTCGGTCGGAGACGACACAATCGTCCTGGAATCGGGAGATGGAAAAGCGCATGGCATATTTTAATGCATTTTCCGTGCTCCAATGTCGGATGACGACAATCGTGTACGATTTATTGCTGTCGTGTCGGTAAGTGGAAAAGCGCCCTTACTTGTGTAAAAGCAATCTTTGATTTATTGAACTGTTATAAAGTTTGCAACAGCTAGAAATGTTCCATTGATTTGATTGATACAAATAAATAAATAAAGAACTGCGACAAACATTTTTTATTTATGCGGTGTTGAAAAAGTATTGTGTCAAAACAACCCATGACATTAAGAATAATAAATTAGAATAATTATAAACACAATCAACGCAATTTATTTTTTTAATGGTCAAAATAACTCTCACTTTCTTCACAGAAGTTTAAGTACTTAACTATTTTAATGATACAAATCTTTCTTATTCACATGATAATGATCCACCAATGTCTATCTCTATAACTGATTTGAAAATTCTACAGCAATAATTAAAAGGAAATAACAACTAAGCAAACAAAATATTTTACTACAAAAATGCAACAATAATGAGTAGTCGTTATTTTGATCTCTTTTGTTTGACTATACTAATCTTAAGAGAATTTTTTTCACAAAGCAAAATAAATCCTTTGCCTGGAACATAAGTTTACAGTTAAAAGAAAAACGAAATGAGGTAGTTGTTTTCTTTCGAAATTTTGAAATTAATAAATCTTATTTTACTCCTTTTAGTGTTTAGTTTCAGTGTAAAAAACGAAAGAACAAAGAACGTAAAAGATTTAGCGTTAAAATATTATTTTTGTTATACAAGAAAGCTATTAAATTTCTTTGAATATAATTTATAAAAACTTAAATGTAGAAGTATTTAGTTAGAAAAAAATATTTTAATTGCTGCAGAACTTTTTTTACAAATAATTTGCGACTATTTATCTTGTTTTTTTTTAAATCGCACTTTGACTATGCTGTTAAAGATTATTTTATCGTGAAATAAAGCTGATTTATAACATTAATAAATTTTTCTTTGGAGGAAAAAAAAAACTTAAACTTGTTTTGGTCTTCAGAATTTAAAAATTTGAAAAAATGATGTTCTGGTTTAGAGAAAAAATAAATGTCTATATCTTGAACTTTACTTAGCTCATTAATTGCTTATCAATCTTTGATTTTGTTTTAATTCTATTTTGCTTTCATGTAAATTAATAACATTATCTTGGGTATTGACATTCTCATAACAATGTACTTTGTTCTCTTCGGATATGTGTTCGAAAAAACTATATCCCAAGAAAAAATACACAGTTTGCTTTTTTTTTAAACGTTACTTATTTTTCTTTTTTGACAGAATAGTTTGGTGAGCGTGTAATAATTAAATAACTAAGTTAAAGGTTTTTTTTTAGGAAATGCATTCATTTTCTTTACGAATATGATTAAACGTTGGCTATAGACGCACTTTTATTTCACTGGAAAAACGGAACTGTTGTTTTTTACAGTATAATTCTGGCAGTCGAGGTTCCAATTTATAACTGTAAAAATGAGCAGTAATAAAACTGCAAATCTAACAATTTTACAGTTTATAACTGTAAAGTAAGGAATTTTACAGTTTATTACTGTAAAGCAAGGAATTTTACAGTTTATTGCCGTAAAATTTAGCTGTATTATACAGCAAAAACAACAGCATAATACTGGCAGGCCCGTCATTTCAAGTTTTTTCAGCGGGGGGGGGCATAGGGTAAATACAATACAATTTTACCAGAAAACAACAAAAACTACTCCCATTTATATGTAAATACATTGATTTGGCAAAGTCAGGGTGAGTGTGGTGGGGGGGGGGGGGGGGCAATTGATCACCCTAAATGACGGCCTGAATACTAATAGCAGAGGTTCCAGCTTAAAACTGTAAAGTTCACGGTAATAAACAGTAAAATTATCAATTTTATAGTTTAGTACTTTAAATTTAGCATTTTTACAGTTTATTACTGTATTGAATTGCAACTTACTGTAAAATGAATTGCAACTTATTTTCTGTTTTTGGAAAACTTCGGTTACAAACAGAAGCAGTAGGATCATCACTTTAATATGTCATTTATCCTTTGAAGGACAGATTCAAGGACAATTACAGTGAAGCGTAAAACGATAACGAACAAAGCAAAGAGTTGCCACCAAAGAAATTACTACTGAAATAAAAATACACATTAGTTTTAAACTATCAATGCTGCAGAGACATATAAGTTGGATCATACCAAGTCTTTAAAATATAAAGTACTAGTTTATTACCCGGCGTTGCTCAGGTTCACTGATTTCATGCTAAAATGAGAAAGGTTAGCCTTAAATTGACAATTCATTGTTAATCGTAACCTTTGTTGGAAACTACTCATCTTCAAATGTGTTATATTTTATCAATTTGTATGCTTAAAGGCTTATCTCTATTACTCTATATATTCAAAATTGAAAGAAATGGCCATTTTGAGACAAAAAATTAGAATTTTTAGCTTTTTGGATTTTTAAACAAATTCAAAACGTGAATTCTAGTGCATTAAGAAACCTCTGTGCCAAATTTGATGAAAATCCGACGAAAACTGTAGATTTGTGTTAGGAACAGTCATACATGCATCCATTTTTACACATATAGATTTTTATAATAGTATTTAAAAAGAAAAAAAAAGAAAGTATAAACTGAAATTCATGAAACATCGCAACTTTTAGAAGCACCGAGTGAACACCTAATTGTAACTTTTTACATGAAAACTTTTAATTCGCCAGAAACAAATGTAAGGTTTTATTACTTTGCTACATCCAAGAACCTCATCATTTCTTAATGTGCTATCAAATATAATTTTTGTTACTTAACCCTCGTGGGTTCCTTGGGGTCATATGTGACCCCAATGCAATTTCTGTTTAATATATTTTGTTAATCAACCATTTGTTTTTAATGGCATTTTGTGGCTTATATTCTTCTAGTTTTCTATTCAAAATAATGCTATTATTGTGTTTTATTTTTCCCGAATTGCATTTTTTGCACATAAGACCCTTGGGGTCACTTCCCCAGAAGGCCAAAAAAAGAGGACGTTGCAACTTTTGTCCAAGAGAACTGGACAGAAAATGCATTGAAAAATGTCATAAGTGTTTGAAATTCACTTGCAAAAATCATGTTTTTTCAGGTCTGTAACAGATGTAAATAAATCTACAGTTATTGTAAGTTTTGCTCTAAAATTATAATTTTAATTCATAAGCTGAATTTTAGTTTAATTGTATCTTTTTATTTTTTGTTTTTTTAGCATTAACCCTGCTGCTGTGTTCGTCCCGAACATACGTATACTGTGTTCGGGTCCAAATGGACCCAACATATGTAATTTATTACCTAACACCGCTTTTTTTATATTTTTTCGAGTTTAATTGTTATATTTGATTTTATTAGAAACTTCCAAACATAAATCACTCAATTTTTGTATTTTATTTTACATATTTAATCCGAGAAAACACATAAATAAAATTTAAATATTATAGCAATTCCAGTTTTCGTACTAAAGAAAACTAACAAAATTATGTAAGCTGTCACTTTAAGAAATTTACTAGAAATTTTTAAGCTTAAAAAGAAGTGTTAAAAATGGAAATACGAACAGTACAACATTTGTATGAGATGTACAGATTTATGTACAGAATCATATGCGCGGGGGAAGCGGCGGAGAGAGGGGGTAAAAGGGAATTCCCCTCAGATAGGCATAATTGCAGAGTTTGCAGTTCTATGAAAGTTAACCTTGAAACATTTTCACTGGTACTGATTTCAATTCATAGAAAGGAAGAAATGGTATTCAGAAAGAAAAAAAAGAAGAAAAAAAATGAATGAAAGAAAAACAGAAGATAACCATTAAAAAATATTTAAAAAACGTACAAAAACAATGAACAAATGTTTTATTTATTGTTTCATAAATTATGAATAAAATAAACAAGCATAAAATTATTTTGTTTCTCTGATACATGCTTTTTAATCATATGGGTCCAAAAGGACCCGAACACAGTATTAGTAAACTTTTTTTTTGACAAGTAGGGTTATGCTTCAATCAAAACAAAAAAAATATGTGTGTAATATAACATGAAAATGAACACATTCATGAAGTTAAAACGTTATACCAACGTTACTCGAAAATTTATAAGCAAATGAAATCTGTTTTGGGTCGAAAAGGACCCGAACACAGTAGCAGGGTTAAAAAGTGTGTGAACTTAAATAATGCATGTAACATTCAATAATTATAATGAATTAATTAAAGGAAGCATTGGGGTCGTTTATGACCCCAAGGGTCTTGAGTGTAACTGAAATGGGAGGGACCCACGAGGGTTAATGGAGTCATTTCACCACCAGAGAGCGCTACTGGTAATCATCACGTGATGGACTTGTTTATCTTTCGCTTTCCCCCGCTTTTTCAATGGTGATTTCAACGTGTTCTTTTCTTTTTATTGAAAATGAGAGCATCATCGAGTTTTTCAATCGTTGATTAACCAATATATTTAATTAATTTTGGAATGATGAATATTTTGAATGAAGGAAAAATTTTTTCTCAAAGTTATGGTGATAACAAAAGTGTTTCTGTTTACCGGTATGCGGAGGTCAATAAAAAAGGCCTCGTAATGTGCGAAGAAATTTGTTTCGTCAATTAGTTTTCAAAATCCTAATAACGAAAATGATTTTTTTACTGTTTACGCAAAGGGGAAAGCTGAAATCCAGTGTTAGCTTAAAATTTAGTCATAAAAATTTTTGAAAGAATTTCTGTGAAAAAGTATCCACCCCTTAAATAGTCTTATCTCTGTGATGTCAAAATGCAGTGAAATCAAAGTCTCTGATTTATCAATGACCAAAGAAAATATTTTTGAAAATGAGATAGTTCAATTTTTAATGTTAGAACTTTTTATGTGTGAATTTAAATGAACTATTTAGCAGGTAAAAATACTTCAGTATTTATGACTCCTAATTATGAAAATATTGAATAGTTCAACTTATGCATAAATAATGAAGTTCTCATAATTACAAATAGGTGCTAATTGGAAATTTATTGTTGCTGATTATTAATTACTGATTAGCAATTTCAATAAATAACATAATCTATTATAAAGTTTCTTTACTGAAAAATAATTAATGTTTATAGTCCCTTTGAGAGATGAATCTGGGTCCCCTAAGAAATAAAATAAAGACCACGCCACTACGCAAAGTACCCTATCGCTTCGCTGAAACACAATAATGAAAAAACTATCATAAAAAAATTAATAAAGAAAGTTATTTTGAATTGCTTGTATTCCCCTCTCATAGACGTAAAATTAATTAAACCAAAAACTAATGACGTATTCATTAATAGCTGTATTATCTACAAAATATGTCATGAAATTTAATTTATTAAATCATTGAATAATAAATTAGATATTTGACGAAAACAAGAAATAGAATTTCTCCGATACCTGAGCATTATGCATTCATAATTATAACGTACTAAATAATTTCTTTAAAAATCCATTAAAATAAAGAAAGTCTAAATATTTATCTCATAAGCAGTACCCAATCTTGTTATTGGGATATTCCTGTTTTTAATTGCAGAATTTCTTGAATATCACATGAATATCAAGAAAATAAATGAGGCTTTTTCGTTTGATGTAGGATATTTTACGACAAATTTCATTTGATGTGCTACTAACTGAGCATGGTGATAAAGAGCTATTTATTTCAACATCGAATTCCATTTTATCTTATTAACAGTTAAATATTCAAAAAAATTAATTAATTGATATGCAGCAATGCTTGAAGAATTAAAACTAGTACAACTAATTTAATCCCATACTGATCTTTACAAAACTGACAAGTGTCGTGCACTGATAAGAACTGACAAGAGTTTACTCTCTAAAATACTAGTTCACAGATACCATGAAGCATAAATTCTATTTTCTATAAAATAATAAGGCAACAAAAAACAAGGATATCCTGTTCAGAGCCAATCAGGAATATCATAATCACAAGATTGGGTATTGCTTATGAGATAAATATTTAGAAGTCCTTTATTTTAATTGATTTTTCAAGAAATTATTTAGTGCTTTATAATTATGAATACATAATGCTCAGGGCATCGGAGAAATTCTATTTTTTGTTTTCATCACATATCTAATTTATTGTTCAATGATTTAATAAATTAAATTTTATGACATACTGGGTAGATAGATAATACAGCTATTAATAGATACATCATTATTTTTTAGTTTGATTAATTTTAAGTCTGTGAGAGGGGGAACACAAGCAAATGGTCGTCGCGAAAAACATGCATATACTGTCAGCAGACATCTCTTAATGAAAGAAATAACCAAAAGTAAACTCTTTTCTTATCAATAGCTAACACATCAGTAGCTTATTTTAAAAAATACTAATAAAGTTTCTACTGCTCCCCTTTCATGAGAAAAATGGCTGCCA
Organism: Uloborus plumipes; assembly: GCA_038373865.1. NCBI lineage: Eukaryota > Metazoa > Arthropoda > Arachnida > Araneae > Uloboridae > Uloborus > Uloborus plumipes. Next base: position 44,606 of record JAXGGA010008401.1, read on the forward strand.
AGGTGGCCAAAATCGCACGTTTTGCCTTATATCTTGTCGTTAAGCTCAAATATTTCTAAGAAGGAGTGAGAAACCCCAGCTACGCATTGTGTAACCATTTATAGTAAACATCTGTACACTACCAGAAAGTGAGTAAACCTTTGGTTATGTCTTCCTTTTTTTTGGAATAAATTCCTTAATTTTAGCAAAATCGGCAAAATCAAGTTTTTGTGGTGGCAACTTCAAAGAGCCCTGTACCTTAGCAATTTTCATTATAAGCATTTTAGTATTTTTTTTCTGAGTGCCTGCAGTAACTAGTTTCCACAGACATATAACACTTTTATATTGCATGAGTAGAATTTTTTGGAAAAATGATTAAGTAACATCAGTTTCTTTGTATTTTGGGTGGGCGGACCAACTTTGAGGGCCTGTATCTCAGAAAATAAGTGGAGCAGGAACCTAAAAATTTGGACTTTTTCATGCCTCTATGTAATCAACCTGTGTGTAAAATTTAAAGAAAATCCGAATCGGTCATGCAACCCCCATTCGGTGAGCGGTACGGAATCACTCACTTGAAAAACGAATGCTCCTAAAGGCAAACAAGTTCATCACGTGACTCGTGACGCCACGTGAAATGACTCCATTCTTAAAGAAGAAAAAATAAGTTTCAAAATATATTTTGTTCTTACGAAATACATCCTTAATTACTTGGCAGACACAAAACAAGTGTTTCATACAAGTTACAACGAAAATTTCTTGACTATATAAGCGAATTCATTAAATTAATTGAGGCATAAAAACGCATAAAACTATCCAATTTCAGCTTAATTAATTTTTCTAAATGAGACCGTATTTTACATTTGCCCTTAAATAGACGTAAGTATTCATAAAGTCACGTAAGCAATTGTCTTCAACTTACATATCATGTTTTATTGCAAACAATATGCAATTGTTTTGAACCCATTCAATTCGCTTCTCATTAAAATTCCAAGTTTTGTCAAGCTATCTTAGCACTCACTAAAAAAACTCGCACAATTTGTATGTGAGCATATAGCGGGAGATGCAAACATGTGACAGTAATTTACAAACTTCTTTTAAGCAAGTTATATGTATTGTGTTTCCTTAAACGTGAAATTAAGATATAATATAGTTTAAACAATTAGAGTTTATAAGCAGCTATATAAATTGTTCATAAATTGGTATAATGTAGATGAAATTATTGTATTTGCTTCAATTTTGAATCATTTAATGTGATTAGGAAAGTACATTGCGAGAATAAAAAGTGTATTTGTATGTAGTTTACGTATAAGCATTGTCTGTTGAACAATAATGCCTGCGATATTGTGCAAATAACAAAATGTTTAAAACCGTTTTTCAATTACTTTGTTTTCAATAACGTTAACATTTTTACGGATTTAGAATTTACTTTTTCATAAAGTCTTATGATATTAAAAACTAAGCTAATCTATCTATGAATTTATCTAAGTCACCCGAAAGCCAATGAACTGACCACCGAACCAAGTATCGATAGATTCGTAATTTTTCAGGCTTCATGTTTGGCTAAATTAGCAGAGATGTTATTGATAACGTAACTTCCCTAGAAAGCTTCATTAGCCTCGAAGCTTCTGTTTTTTGTTGCTGGAGTTGCACCAAAGCAACCTCGCGAGAAAAACTGCACTACAGGATGCGTCTTAGTGAAAAGTAGTATCTATTAATGAACTACTAATTAATTAATGTTTCACCGTAGGCGGTAAGATGCATTTAGACGCTATGTATTGATTTTATCATATTTAATTCCTAATTCGAGAGAAATTGAATTAAGTTCCACGCGACGACAAAAAGTATTACTTAATATACTGTTGATGCTGGTGTGCTCAATTATGTAACTATGGGGTGAAGGCCCCGAAGTATAGCACTCGGAATGAAATGGTCCGGTGGGCTGTGAAGAGAATGGGACTGTGCTGCACTGTAAATTTAATGTACTTCTCATTAATGCACCGCTGAAAGTGGAAAGAATGGGGAAGCCTCCGAAGTGCACCAAGCAGCAAAAGGAGCAAGCCCCCTAAGTACACATCTGAAGGTGGTGTACACCAATCTGCTGCAGGCAGTTTGAATGAGCCACCGTAGGCTCTTAGGCTGAGACGCCCACCGCAGGCGCCAAGATAGGGGAAAAGCTTCTAAAGTACAGTGTCTTGGATGCTTTCACCACTCCCTAACAAGCATGCTCGAGCATCGCTGGGACGCTTAGTCTAAGGTCTGGCAGCCGTAAAGAATGAAGTTCCCGTTGCGTATACCCGCCAAGTGTATAGTTCGGGCTGTTATTCGGTTTTTGTAAACAAAATGGGGTTGAACCGCTTGAAATTCATCGAGGAATGTTGATCAAGTGCGTGTGCATTCTCTGCTACAGCACAAGACCACACGGTGTCCCCTTAACTGTTGCTTCCCTGCAAGACTTTGGTTGGGACATTGTCAACCACCGACCCCATAGTCCGGGCTTGGCCCCCAGTGACTTTCTCTGTTCCTTAAGTTGAAATAACATTTGGAGGAAAACAATTCAAGGCCGGAAAGCGACACATTTTGTCGGAAGGCGACAAACAGGTGAATATGAAGCTCAACGTTTCCTCAAGGAAGTGGCGGCGAGCTGGTACGACATGGGCATACAAAGACTGTCACAGCACTTACAAAAATGCATCGACCGAAATGGCAATTATGTAGAAAAAAGTTAATTGTGATCAACCTTTACAAATAAATAAATTATAGAAAATAAATGTTTTCTTGTATTACAAAAAATGGAGACCTTACTTTTGGGATTAGCTTCTCGTATTTGTCTAAATAGATTGAGCGATATATATATTGTCTTATATATAAGGAGAGATAGTTGGTAGTAACAAAATGATATTTACGTACAGTAATGTGATACTATAAATCGTATTTACATTATTCACATCTTTTTAGCATATTCACAAATTACTTCCAATATCTTTTTAAAGGAACAAAATCAACGCAATAATTTATACAGCACGTCTCTTTAGAAGATTGATCAAAAGATCAACAATAAAATACCGTGGTAAACCTCAACTAAGCAGCCCAAATGATATACGAGAGCTACTCGGTAAGAGGCAATAAATCAATGCTGATGGGAGAAATTTGTACCCAATACACTTTATCCTCCACTCGACCATCTCTATTATTTATTTATTTATTAGTGCACATTAAACAAAGATAAGATATTAGGGTTAGCCGGAAGCTGTCTGAAGGTAATTGAGATTAAATGTTTGGCAATCTGCTTTCTTTGTATTGAATCAATGTTTGAACTCAAGATCATTTAAGATATTTTTAACACTGAGAATATTATCAAAAAATATGTTTTAACTTGCGTTTAACTGCCTGTCTGCAATGGTCGTGCTTTTGAACTTCTTGTTGTTGCTATGCATTGATTAGGACTGAATTTGAAAAGGATATTCCTGTTTTAGCATCTTATCAGGATCTTTTGACCATCGAAATTTTTATAAATACTGTCGTCCCCGCTTAATCGGGTAACGCGTAAACGAATGCCCGGCTCATACGAATAAAAGGTCTCGGAATCGAATTATAGATATAATGTTAAAGATTCCCGCTTAATCGAATATTCCGTTAAATCGAATAATATTTCTTGGAACCGACAGCATTCGTTTAAGCGGGGCCGACAGTATTAAGAAATTAAAAAATGCGAAGATATTATACAATATAAGTACATAAACTTTTAATTTTCTAACTACCAAAACCAATTATTTACGTATTTTGGGATATAACGAACGTTAAAGGAATTAAAACATGCTTTCACATATGGATGGCATTATGCAAAAAGGAGTTAACCTACAAAACATAAAAAAATGAGTTATCCAACTCTGATGGTAAAATATGTTGCTTTCCACATTAAGCAAAAATGATTTAAACCCTATCAGCGTTTCATGGTAACATATCATTGGTATATTGAAAAAGAGCTCATGATTTTTGCCAGAGTTTGTTGACTTTAAAGCCCATTATCTCAAAATCAGGCTTTTGTGGGTTAACTCCTTTTTGCATAGTGCCATCCATATGTGCTTGAAACGCTCTTAAAAAAATTCTTAACTATGAAGAAGAAGAACTTCTTTTCAGCAGTGCGGGTGCTTTCCATTTTTCAAAAATATTTTTTTTCTGAAAGAGTACGTTCATAAACATTTCTTTTTTTCCTGAAGAAAATTAGTGTTCCGAAAAAGGTTCTAGGAAAAGTTTTTAAAGCTGTTCCAAAAAGTGCTTTAAAGTGTTTTAAAAAAGAGGACAGGTGTCTGTGCTCAAAAAGTGTTCTAAACGTGGTCATAAATGTTTGAATATTTGCAGTGCGCGTCTCATTTTGCGTGATCTAAAAACTATGAGTGAATTTATTAACAATAAGTAACGGGTCCAGAATTAAACAAGCTTACTTTCCCGTTTGCCAACATCGACATTCTAGCACATCTGATCAATATTCTCCTAAGTATCTGAAACTGCAAATGTATTTCCTCGCTGAACAACAACAAAAAAAAGTTTGTTCAAATCTAACTGTTCACTCAAAAGTTATGAGGGGGAAAGTCACACTGACAGACGTACATTTTCCCTATTTCAAAAATCTACTTTCCAATTTTTATTTTTTGGAATTTATTTATTTTCTTGAATTTTGACATTTTTTTTAACCTTGCGATATTTTTAAGATGGATAAAATCACGTTTAATGCTTGTTTTATCTCTTTTTTTACTTTACCTTAAAACTATTTTAAATATCAGTAATCAATAACGTTTGAGCTGTAGAAAATATCTATTAGACCATCGATTGGAGTAATTTTTTTTTGTGTTAAAGTTTGATTTTTTATGCCACAGGAACATTTTATAGCTGTCCCATTAAAATTATTAAGAGCTATATTTTTAAAATTCAACAACTACTTGATGTTGAAACATTCAAGAAGAACAAACAGAACAAAATAAACTCATGTTTGTGAAAATTGCAACACCATGAAGGAATCTTCATAATTTAATAAAATTTAATACGCAGCTGAGTGGAAGCGGAACAAATAAATGATTAAACTTAGAAAGCCAACAAACAATAAAAAAATATTGAAATTAGTATTTTGTGTAGCCACCACGCGCTGCAACAAGTGCTGCTACGCGACGTGGAATGGAGTCAAACAAATTTTAAATGTCTGCCTGATCAAGAGCATTCTATACTGTTTGTATGCGTACCCAAAGATTGTCTGTAGAAGCAACCGGACGAGGATCGCGAACAAGACGCCGACCAACGAAATCCCAGACATGTTCAATCGGCGACATATCCGGGGAATACGTTGGCCAGGGAAGAAGCTGTACCTGCTACGATAAAGAGATGATTGAACAGTCTTAGCGACATGAGGGCGGGCATTATCCTGCTGAAATACAGCTCCATGCAAGCCTTAAAGGAAGGGGAGAGCTTGGGGCTGTAGAACTTCACTGATGTTCCGGTTGCTGTTCAGGTTACCCACAATTCGTAGCAATTGAGATCGTCCGCGATATGATATAACACCCCAGATCATTGGCTCCAGATATTCGTCCACTGTGACGTTCAATAATGCACTCTGGTAGGTGGCGTCCACCGGCATGGCGTCGGATGCCAATGCGGCCATCATAGTACCACAAATTAAAGTGGAATTCATCAGAAAACACAATATACTGCCCATCAGCACGTCAGTCCTTATGCTGATTGGCCCATTGTAGTCGCAGGCGGTGATGGGCTAGCGTGAGGGGGATCCTGTATAAAGGAGTCCTTGCGCGTAGTTCACACTGCAGCAGATGTCTACGAATCGATGAAGCACACGATGAAACACCTGTAGCTGTTGACTGTTGTGCTGACAGTTGTCTAGAAGAAGCTGTACGGTCCATCAGCACCATGCAGATTAGGTGTCTATCATCGCGCGCTGACGTCACCTTTCGGGGTCCACTCCCTGATTTCCGAGTAGTGCGACACTCGTCCGTCTACTGCTTCCAAGCACGCATCACTGTGCTGCTGTTACACTGCACACGAGGAGTGGCTACTTCACGATAAGATAATCCAGCTTCACGAAGGCCGACGCTCCTCCCCCGTTCAAACTCCGTAAGTTGTTGAAACCTCGCTCTTTTTCGTCGAAGAGGCATAAGCAACGTCTGAGCTAACGTTTATCACAGGCAGATAACCACCTATAACCATACACGCCTTACTACAGCCGTTTATTTATTCGGATAAATCCGCCGTTCAGAGGGCGCTGCTCAGCGTACGCATACGCAACGAGTCTAAAATTATGATCATTTGCATATCATATCCTACTTTGCATTTGTTGAAAATTTCAGCCCATTCACGCAAGTCCTTCATGGTGTTGCAAATTTCACAAACATGAGTTTATTTCATTTTCTTTTTTAAATACGCTAGAAAAATCAAAATGTGCCAAATGCAATTTTATTTCCCGAAAGATCCTAAACAAACACAGTATTCAATATTCGTGAAAAATTAATTTGCGAAGTAAAAAATACAAAACAAATCACGTAATTTTGCTAATTGAAATGAAAGTTTTTAAAATTTCATTGCTAGAGAGATACATTTCCATTTATAATTTACCCATATTGTATGCATTTTCACTTTTTTTTTGTTTTTATCGAAAGAGATATAATAAGCAGAATAAATTAAACAATAATAAAATCAAGTACATTCATTGTTTTACGAAGATGTTTTGGTTAATTAATTATCCCGTTGAACTTTCAGGAGGACAAAAAAAGAGTTTCATACATTTTGAAAACATTTTCGATGCTAAAATGCTGTTGTTTTATTAGGTTGAACAGTTCGTTAACAAAATATTAGTGTTTCAACGTGTCCAAACAAATATTTTCGGACAATATGTTATAAGTGTTTTTGTTGTTAAGTCATTAAAATTGACATATATGCTCTAAAGCAACGCTTCTCTACAATTTTTCACCCGTGGACGGAAAGAGTTATTGAAAAAAAATCAACGGACTGGAGATTTTTTTTCTTTTCTTTTTCAGCCCAAAAAAAAAAAAAAAAAATAAATAAATAAATAAACCTTTCATATGCGGACAGATGAAATTGTTTTTTTTTTTTTTTCCGAAAAGAAAAACCTTTCGATTCCGCAAATGTATAACTTGCAAAAAATTTTGTGAACGGGTTTGGGTTGTTTACATTTTTAAAAAATAATAATACTAAATGATATATACATATATATATATATATATATATATATATATATATATATATATATATATATATATATATATATATATATATATATATATATATATATATATATATATATATATATATATATATATATACATATATACATATATATATCTATATGTATACATATATATATATCTATATGTATATATCTCAGGCACGTGCCGTGAACGAACGCCCAGGGTAGGCAGATGAGATGATTTGTGGAATAATAATACATATGTTGAAAAAAGGCATATGATGTTAACCGTAATAAAACAGTATGAATATGAATGATATTTACGTAGTAGGGCTGCGACATCGATGTCGATGTTTTTGAAACATCGATGTTTTGGGTTCGATGTTTTTTCCGATGTCGATGTTTTTTCATTTTGAATTAAAAATGTATTAAAATTTCCCACAGAGAAGTTATATCGATGGAAAAACATCATCTTCAAAATGAAAAAACCATTGACATTAAAAAATAAACCCAACAACATTCAATTTCGGAAACATTAATACACTGTTAAAAATTTTCCTGAAATTTTACGGTAAAAGTTACTGGCATCCATGTTGCCAGTAACTTTCACCGTAAAATCCAATTTTACTGTAAAATTTTACGGTAGAGAAAAGTAGAGTTAAAAAATGCAAACAGCTAGGATCGAACCCAAGACGCAGTTATCGCACTTTGCTTCTCTATCCACTGTACCGAATAGACCACACATGGCGAACAGAAATTGAGTATTATGTGCTTCGCTCAGTAAGTCACGTGGTTTATCAACTGGTGCTGTAATCGTTTCTTTTTTATGGTACAATTTACTGTAAATATTTTCGTTACTGTAAATGCAACATTTTACAGTAATATTTACCATAAAAGTTTCCTGAATTTTTAACAGTGTACCATATGATATGCACCCGGAATTAATGTTTGACAAAAAAAAAAAAAAAGTGCAGGAGCCCTTTTTATCATTTATTGAATCTCATTTTCACACGTAATTGTGTAAATTCCCGTCAAACATGCAAAAATTCGTCTATATTTGAAAAGTGCTAGAGTTGAGCTCCTATGATCTGCCATGCGAATTAAGCTCATTTATAAATTAAATCCGCAATGTCTGGAAAATAGCATAGAAAAAGAAAGAAAAGTAAATCTACTGCTGCCGGTGTGTCGGGAATTTCCCAAAACTATACCTCTTTTACCGAATAATAAATGCATTTAAAATAAACAGAGGGATTTTTTTGACACATCGTAAACATTAACGGCGACAGGAAAACCTTCTCTGGTCTGTTTTGTTTGTTTTTTGTAGTTGACTTGCAAAATGCGGTGTTGTACGTAATTTCACTCATACGTAAATTCAGATTTCTAGCTCCTAATAATAATAGTTCAATGCTTAAAAAAAATTGTGTTTCATACAATCAAAAGTTTTCTTTCTTATCATTGAACTGACGGTAAGCGCTATGATACATATTTTTCTTGGATTCATTTTCGAGGTAGATTAATTTTCAGTGTTACTCAAATAAAAAATATTTCTTTTTCTATAACTAGTTTGTGTTAATCTTTGCATGTTTTATTATCAGTTTTTAACTATTCAAATGTAAACTCAACTCTTGTTGCAAAATTATTCCTATTAATTTGTATTAAGGACACAAAATTCAGTATTTTCAAAAAATTCGTCGAGTATTTATTCTTTTGTATTGCTTAAATTAATAAATATATATATTTATAAAATTTGTTATTGGCTTTACTTTGACATTCTTGAAATAATTGTTTTATTTGACGCATTGACGCAATTCTAAAAGAATTCTCTGACTTTCTTGAAAACATTGGGTAGATATTTTCATGTGTGTTACTCTGTAGTATAGTATATTCAAAACTGTACGCTATATATTTGTAAAAAGATCGATGTTTTAAAACATCGATGTTTTTTGGTTGATATATCAATACCATCGATGTCGTAATTTCTAACATCGATGTTTTGCAAACATCGATGTTTTGCCTTCGATGTCGCACACCTATTACGTAGTCCCTAGTATAATCTTATGCAAAATTATTTTCATCTGATTCTATGAAAATCCATTCTTCTTTCTTTATTGTTGGTGAAAATATCTGTGACTTTCATAAAAATTGAAAGTGGGTCTTGTTTCATTTTGTTCACTTTCTTTTTCCATGGATATCAAAACAAGAAAGAAAGGCTGTTAATTTGTCATTCTGTTCCTTTTGTTGCTCTTAGCTCTTTTTATTGCCATTGAGAATTTTGCTAACGCTCACCGCCCTGCACATAGCGTCCAAATTGCGTCCAAATTGCAGCGGAGAATCGAAGAGACCGGCAGAGAAAGAGTGTATCTTCGTCCGCTACGCCAGAGAGGCAGATTTTATTTTGCCTCCAAGGTCGCTTTGGCTAACGTGAAGAGGGGAAAAGTGCGGCACGGGGGTGTTTTGCATGCTAAGCATTACATAGATACGGAGGTCGAAAAGCAGCGTCGGTCGCTGCTTTTCGAGTGTACCAAAATGGAAAAATTCCATTTTTTTTTCTTTTTTTCTAGAATTGCTGTGTAAAACCGAAATATGTTTTTCCAATCTACGCATTAAATGTCATTGAAAGAAGTGGTGAGGTTGGTCTGTTTTCTTCGTGGGTAGGCACTGCCTACCTTGCTTACCCAGATGGCAAGTCCCTTATACACATACACACACAAACACACAAGGTGTAACAATTAAGTAACAGGACTGGTCTTAAGGGGCTTTATTGAAAATCTTTACTAATAGACAAGATGATATTGCGGTTCGGACAGCATAGTATGCAATTTAATACAGTCTCTATAACTCGAAGTTCCAAGGGACCGGCTAAAGCTTCGAGTCATTGGTAATTTGAGTTACAGGAAAAGCCCACAATTTTTTCGAGAGTTTGGGACCCAATCAAGACCGGAATAAGAACATTCGAGTTATTAGGCTTCGAATTATCGAGACTCCACAATACTGATTTTTATCACATAATTCTTTTAACTCCCAAAACATACATGCCCCCGTGGTTTCGTGTTATATGCTAAAATAAAATAATTGTACCTACAAATGGACATAAAAAGTAGATAATGAGTTTAATAAAAAGTTCCCGGCTAGCTTAACTTTAACTAAAATTTGAGGTATAAACCAGTAAGCTCAACTACATCTAGTACTAAAGTTCTTATCTTATACCACACGTAGAAATATAGATTGATACTATTTTCTATGTGATAGGTAAGCTGCTCTGATTTTCAAATTTTTAATTCTTAAAATTTATTTGTAATAAGAACTCCCTTAAATTATTATTCAAGCCTCAGGGATCAACAAAAAGTTAGGTAACGGTTTTATCTTCAGAACTTCTTACTTAAAGCATGGCAAAAAAAAGTAAAAAATAAATAAAAATCAATTACATTATGCAAAACAAAACATTAATTGTTTTCTCAGTGTTCTCCTTTCTCATAAAATAAAATATTTCTCACTTTCAGTAACAAAAGAAGTTTTATGCTTTGGGCATACAGTCCCCAAAGAAAACGCTCTCAGCCTTTGAAAATAATTTATCGTTCTCTGTCCAACAATTCTCAGAATAGTATCTATAAAATGCTCTAGGGCAATCTCAGTACTGAAGAGAAAGAAAGAATGCTTTAGAAAGTTTTTAAAAGCTTCAGCACTTTCTCATAATAATCCACTTTTAAAGATGTGTTAGCTATTCTCTAATGCGTTTTGATTGATGAATGTTGATTTATATGCTGTTCTCTCACAGCCGGGATAAAAGGTTTCTGTATCTTTAATCTACAACTTATTGGTGAAAGTGTCTCATGCAAAAGTAAAGTTATATTGATAAGTTTTTATTGGGATACAGAAAGGTGAATGGTACAGCAGTAAGTTTTAATTAAGTTTAACTTTTAATTAATATTTCAATTCTATTCATTAAAAAACCCCATAAAAGTTTAAATTCACCAAGTTTTTACAGCTTCAGCACTTTCTCATAATAATCCACTTTCAAAGGTGTGCTAGCTATTCTCTAATGCGTTTTGATTGATGAATGTTGATTTATATCAGGGTTGGCAAAGGTGGGCCCAGCCCAGAAAAACCCGCCCGGGTTTTTCTGGGCGGGTCCACCAACAAAAACCCACCGGTTTTTGTCAAAGTGGTTTTTGTTACTTTCTAAGTGATCAACAAATATAGTCAATAATAATATCTCATCTAAATTATACATAAAAAATAAGTAAGGAATCAGGTTTATTTGAGATAATTTTTCTTAGAGTAATTATTTATTTTATAAAATAATTATTATTTCTTCAATTTTCAAATCATTGTCCAGAAAATTTTCCTAGCTATGATACTACTTTTTGTTGTAAAATACTTATTATTGTTTATTTATTTATTTTTTGATTGCAAATTTCAAAATAAATTGAAAATGATCCATTGATAAACTTCTTGTAGATGGAAACAATTGCTTAATTAATGTTTTATGATAATTTTGATTCAATACAGCAGTCAAATAATGACAAAATACTGCAATTTTTGCTTTTATTCTGGAGCAAGAAAATAAAATTTTGCTCTTCATTTCTTCTAACCCTACTGCATTTAGTATATGATGATTTTCAAGTGCTATATTATAGAGGTACCATACCACTGACTTGAAGCACTAAACCCTTTCTTTGATTAAAAAAAAAACAAAGAAAATGCGTCCCCACGCAGTTTATTACTACTAAAATATTATGACAAGCATTTATTGATAAATTTATAATTCTTGCTAAGTTCTAATGTTAACCTACTTTTTTTATGATTATTTCAAAAAAAAAAAAAATAAATATCGATTAAGAGTCCCCACGACCCCCCCCCCCTCCCCATCTGAAATTAATCAGTTTTGGTTTTGAAAATAGGAAGGAGGGGGGTGGGGGAGACACTTCCCTTATCTCAGACACACACCTAGCATTGAGATATGCCTTATAAAAAACATGCAAATGACATGACTTCATATTGAATCAGGCTACTTAATGAAATAGATGATTATTTCTATTAATAAACAAGTGCTACTAATGAACAATGGTTTTAATTTTTTAATGGTATAAATTTAAGTTTTTGAAACTTTCATACCCTAAATATTCCTGAATTTGCAGGAAGGCCCATTTGTAACAGTTCTTCTATTTTGTAAAAGACAAGTGATAAAAGTTCATAGCTGAAACCATTGTCCAAAGCTTCTTAAATATACATTAAATATTACAATTCGCTTGATGATATTATTAATTGATATTGTTAATAATATTAATTATTAATAAATTGACATTGATTAAATGCAATTCAGAACTTTAACTTAAGAAATATATTTTTA
>JAXGGA010008402.1:0-57126 GCA_038373865.1 Uloborus plumipes
GGGGAGGGGATGAAATGAATCATAAGTTTAAATTCAGATATTGAGTGGAAGTACACTTTGTGAAGGTCGGATTCAAAAAGAAACACTTCGTCTGAAAAACAATATATACCTAGGGGGAAAATAATCCTCAAATCAATCCCCAGGTGAGACGTCATATTAGTATAGTGTGAATGGTATATTTGGGTGGGGAGGGGGATACTTCGTCTAATTTTAAGGAAACCCATTTACCAACTTTAAATAAGTTTACTGTTCATTTTGTATTAAAGAGTTTTTTTTTAACATTTTGAACAGTTTGGAATTAAAAAAGAGTGGTTGTGCGGGGGAGGAAGGGGGGAGGGGGTGAACCTGACAAATCTATAAGCTCATGCCAGCTCACTTTAAACATATTCATGTTTGTTTACTACTTTTTAGACCATCACAAGCAAGAGAACTTAGTATTTAAATAAATAGAATCTAAAAAATATCATTTTTTTCCTATACAGTTTTATTCAAAAATTCAAAAAAATATGATCCCATCGTGATCCCAATCTAAAAATTTGTACAAACATAGATAAAATACACAAGAATTTTTGAGAATTTTTTCAAAAAAATTCATTTTATGTTTTTCGAGAAATTTAAATTTGAAATTTAAATTTCATTTTTTCAAAAAGAAAATTTTTATGAAATTAGTCATGCTGCATATCAGATTAAGCGGCAACTAACGTACTTTAAAATGCAATTTACCAAATCGTTCTATCTATATTTGGTGCCGAGTTATGGTCCCTTTTATGTTCCCTTATCCATGAAAAAGCGAGGGTTTTTCCAAAGTTCAAAGTCTCTTAAATCAAAAAATAATAGAGATAAAAATCCAAAAATTGAGACTTTTGATTACCTCAAGGGGTACAATTGATGAGCCAAATTTGAAAAAAATACAAAAATGTAAGGTAAAATTTTTCTCAGATTTTGGATCACTTGACGTGGAATGACCCATAAGCAGTTTGTAATAGTAACTAAAGAGTTTTCAGTAAAAACTCTCATTATTCATACAAACTACTTCGGTGTAGCTTATGTAATATATTGATTTACTATACAATGAACAGCATCTAAGCTAGTAGGAAACCAAACCTCAACTCTTTATTAAACCATTAAACTCCATTCTTGAGATTTACTGTTGTCACTCAAACAAAATAAAATTTTGAAATAAAATAAATAAACACTTATATACAGTTTTTCACGTACAAATATAGTCATTATGCCAAGGAGGTTTTTTCTTTTGTTGTGTTGATCTTGGCGCGTTTGATGAATGCTCATCTGCCATCTCACTTTCCTCATTTTCATATTTCTCTCCTATATCAACTGCAATTTTCAAGTTTTTGTCCTCTGCATTGCTGATATACTTTTTAACGTGTGTTATGTTTCTTCTGTAGCAAACTCTATTTGGATCTTCAATAGTAACAGCATTTCCTTCTCTTCCAACGACAGTCATTGGTATATAGTCAGGGAGCAACTGGTTTTCCGTGCGCTTTTTGTGATACAATTATGACAGTTGGTTTTTCTGAAAGGTATTGGCACCATTAATACGAATTCGGATGTTGCCACCCCCAAAAATAGTGCAGGGGGGCGTAAGGGGGGGGCAAAGTTTCTTTACTAAAATAATTATATCTTCATTATTTCATGGCTTAGAACCAGTTTTCAAAGCGTAAAATGCTTAAATCCACTTAATAATAACATTATAATGCATAAAAAGCTGAATTTAAATTGCTGACACGTGTTTCGGAGCTATTAAGAGCTCCTTTCTCAGTGTATAAGATGAGAGCTTATGAATGAAAATTCATCCGGATGAAGGTGTTTTTTTTCATTGAATAGAGGTGCCTTGTTATCAAGCCCATCATTTGGACAACCAAGCGGGGTCCAAAGGGGGGGGGCTCCCCCCTTTTAGAAACGAAATGCAAATGCACATTTGTGTACGCATTTATCCTTCGACACATAGTATACATTGAATTTGCACTTTTGCCCGGGACTGTAATCGCCTCACCCCGGGGGGGGGCGCGGGAGGGGGGTTGAAAAATTAATGTTTTTATTTATTCATTTATTTGATCGGGGAGAGGGGTTCAACTGCCCCCGCTAATCTGAGAACTTGTTCCTCTTAAATAGCAATTTTTTTCGTCATTTTTCGCCCACCACAATTTTTTGCAGCTTAAAGCACTGCTAAAGGAAGTTTTACAGCCATAAATATGCTTTAAATAATATAAGCTAGTGATATTCATGTGAGTGGTCTGAAAAATACCTGAATGTTTAAGTTTAAAAAATGAGAGAAAGATTTTAAAAGGATATTCACTCAAATAATAATGTAATGACAACATTAATGAACCGAAATTTCCTATGGATTGCTTAACATTGTGTTTGCTGCTGTTGCTGAGTGTAAAAAGTAATTTTAAACAAACTAAACATTTATTGAAACAAAAATGTTTTATTTCTTTATAACTCACTATACATTTTCAGCTGCATTTATGTGCAACCAAAATAGTTAAATAAAAACATGAAAGTAGAACTATAATTACAAATAACAACACACGCAGTCATTTGACAGTAGCATTTGAAAGAAAATGTAATAGATATATTTAAATCAACCCATGAATTAATTTTTCATGTTCCTGATCGTTTCAACAAGACATTGCTTGGAAGAACTTTAAAAGAATAAGTCAAATAATAATAATGTATAATACAGATTAAAAATCAGTTTCATTATTAGATTAATCTGAACTGCTCTCCTCATAATAGTTAAATCAGTGATTTTTATCATCTACATCCAAACATTCACACACGTCCGTGCATGGAAACTTGTTATGTCTGCATTTGCACAGCAGTGCAGAACATTTACTTTTTTGCATGAGCATTTCACCAGTTCTAGAATCGCCTGTGGAGCATGTTCCATTCTGGTCATCTGGGGAACAAATCTGCTGTCTTGCATTTCCCAACAATAACCAGCATCTGGCCATGGAATATTCGGACATGCAATGATCATCGGCGATACTCTATGCTATGTTCCAGAACATTCTGCATAGTAGGGAGAGGTAAAAGAAAAAAACAGATTGCTCTCAAACCAATATGTATAATGCTTTAGGAGAAGAGAAGGTAAAAGACTTTCCTGGCTTTCATGCATTAACTGGATACTACACTACAGGAGCGTTTGCTGGAAAAGGTAAGGTAAACTCTTCTGTTGGAAAGCCTTGCAGCAGTCTGATAAAAATGTTTTGCAAGCTTTTGCAAATTCAGGAACTAATTCTACACCATCTGAAGATATTTTTGGTGCATTAGAACAGTTTGTTTGCAAACTTTACCTGTCAAACTGTTATAAATCAGATGTTGGCTCTGTTCGGTTCATGCTATTTCAAAAGAAAATTGTCGAATCAGAGAAGATGCCACCAGCACAATCAGCTCTTCGCTATGCCATCCTGAGAGCACATTATTAGGCCATGATATGGCAAAATGATGTCATTGCATGTCCGAATATTCCACAGCCAGATACTGGTTATGGTTGGGAAATGCAGGACAGCAGATTTGTTCCCCAGAGGACCAGAATGGAACCTGCTCCACAGGCAATTCTAGAACTGGTAAAATGCTCATGCAAAAAAGTAAATGTTCTGCACTGCTAGAACTGGTAAAATGCTCATGCAAAAAAGTAAATGTTCTGCACTGCTGTGCAAATGCAGACGTCACGGATTTCCATGCACAGACATGTGTGAATGTTTGGATGTAGATGATGAAAATCACTGTTTTAACTGGTATAAGGAGAGCAGTTCAGATGAATCTGATAATGAAACTGATTTTTAATTTGTATTATATATTATTATTTGACTTATTCTTTTTAAGTTATTCCAAGCAATGCCTTTTTGAAACGATCAGGAATATGAAAAACTAATTAATGGATTGATTTAAATATATCTATTACATTTTCTTTAAAATGCTACTGTCAAATGACTGCGTGTGTGTTGTTATTTGTAATTATAGTTCTACTTTCATGTTTTTATTTAACTATTTAGTTTACTCATAAATGCAGCTGAAAATGTATTGTGAGGTATAATAAAATAAAACATTTTTGTTTCAATAAATGTATAGTTTGTTTAAAATTACTTTTTACATTTAGCAACAGAAACAAACACACTGTTAAGCAGTCCATGGGAAATTTGGGTTCATTAATGTTGTCATTATATTATTATTTGAGTGAATACACTTTTAAAATCTTTCTCTCATTTTTTTAACTTAAAAATTCAGGTATATTTCAGACCACTCACAATGAGTATCACTGGCTTATATTATTTAAAGTATATTTGTGGCTGTAAAAACTTCCTTTAGCAGTGCTTTAAGCTAAAAAAAATTGTGGTGAGCGAGAAATGACGAAAAAAATTGCTATTTAAGAGGAACAAGTTATCAGATTAGCGGGGGCAATTGAACCCCTCTCCCTGATTAAAAAAATAAATAAATAAAATAATAATAATAATAAATAAATAAATAAGTAAATGAATCTAGTACAATAGACCTCTGGTCGCAGTGCTTGGTTCGTTTGAACCCCCTTTCTCTCATTTCAAGTAAATGAATAAAAACATTTTTTTCAACCCCCCTCCTGCCGCCTCCCTCCTCGGGGGGGGGAGGCGATTACAGTCCCGGGAAAAAGTGCAAATTCAATGTATACTATGTGTCGAAGGATAAATGCGTACACAAATATGCATTTGCATTTTGTTTCTAAATGGGGGGGAGGCCCCCCTCCCTCTTTGGACCCCGCTTGGTTGTCCAAATGATGGGCTTGATAGCAAGGCACCTCTATTCAATGAAAAAAACACCTTCATCCGGATGAATTTTCATTCATAAGCTCTCATCTTATACACTGAGAAAGGAGCTCTTAATAGCTCCGAAACACGTGTCAGCAATTTAAATTCAGCTTTTTATGCATTATAATGTTATTATTAAGTGGATTTAAGCATTTTACGCTTTGAAAACTGGTTCTAAGCCATGAAATAATGAAGATATAATTATTTTAGTAAAGAAACTTTGCCCCCCCCCTTACGCCCCCCTGCACTATTTTTGGGGGTGGCAACATCCGAATTCGTATTCCTGGTGCCAATACCTTTCAGAAAAACCAACTGTCATAATTGTATCATAAAAAGCGCACGGAAATTAAAATTTGACCAGTTGCTCTCCACTAATA
This sequence comes from Uloborus plumipes, assembly GCA_038373865.1. NCBI lineage: Eukaryota > Metazoa > Arthropoda > Arachnida > Araneae > Uloboridae > Uloborus > Uloborus plumipes. The sequence continues at coordinate 5,186 of JAXGGA010008402.1, forward strand.
GGTTTAAATGGTGTTGTCAATTTATTTTGCCTCTGTTGCTTCATTAATACTATGTCACCGGGATTAATGTTGCTCGCTTAAACTTTGCGCTCCTGATCTGTATACTGTCTTCCTTTATCTTTAATAAATTTATCTCTATCTCTGATTTCTTCATCTGTGAACTTCGCTGTATTTTCTTTTACATCAGGTAATTTGCTTCTTATTTTTCTTCCAAACATTAATTCTCCAGGAGGAATACCGGTAGTACAATGTGGTGTGATGCGATACGCAAATAGAAATTCTTGCAATTCTGTTCTCCAGTTCTTTCCTGTTGCATGAGCAATTCTCAGTCTTTTCAAAATTGTTCTATTCGGTCTTTCAACTTGATCATTTGCTTGAGGCCACAAAGGAGTTGAATAATGATGCTTAACACCTCTTTCTCGTAAAAATGTCTTAAAATTTTTGTCAATAAATGTTCCACCGTTATCAGTCACAACATGTTTAGGATAACCATATCTAGAAAACATCTCTGTCATTTGGTTAATTAAAACTTGTGGACTTAAAGATCTTGTTATTAAAACTTCAAAAAATCTACTATAATAATCAACAATAACAAGTAAATATTCTCCCGTCGGTAAGGGACCTAAATAATCCACTGATATGTATGATATGGCTCCACTGATATGGCTCTGATGGCAACTCAGTTCGTGTCATTGGCTCAGGTGGATCTGAAATAGCAACAAGTTGACATCCATGACAAGACCTGACAAATTTTTCCACGTCTTTGTCCATGTTATACCACCATACCTTACTTCTTAGTAACCTTTTCATGGCTGTCATTCCCATATGACCTTCATGTGCTAGTTCTAAGCATTTTACCTGAAGATCCGAAGGACAGACGATTCTAGTTTTCAGTAAAAACTCTCATTATTCATACAAACTACTTCGGTACTTTAAAATGTATGAACGATGAGTTATTTGTAATTTTAGCTTAAGTACAGTGAGCTCTCACTTATACACCGCCTACTTTATGCACCTTTTTCACTTATACGACAATTTTCAATGGTCCCAGCACATTCTGTAGCATAATAATGATAATATCATTCGTTTATACGTCGCTCTAAAGATAAATATTTCACTTATGTGCCAATTTTTTTGTAAAATATTAAACATTTATTTTATTTTCTTTAAAAAATAAGCATGTTTCTTCACTTTCCTCTTTAATCTTTCGCCTTTATTGCTCATGGAAGGCCTTTTGTCGTCTGAACTAGAATTTGGAGAGGGACAATTATCTATTATGTATCGTTTTAAAGTAAACAATTTGTGATTAGGTACGCTACAATTTTTGTTTTTTCTTTATCATTGTAGTTACGTTACAGTAATTGCCAAATGCCAAACCGCAGTAATATGTCCCTTGTCTATAGAAACATTCTTATTCATGCTCTCATTAGAACTTATGTTGCGTTTTAGACCTTTAAATAGGCTTGTTCGCTTACGCGTCTCTCTCAGTTATGCGCCTTTTCTGTCGGTCCCTTGGGCCGGCGTATAAGTGAGAGTTCACTGTAGTTGTTTCTATTTATTCTGATTATTCTCGAATGTTCAATTTTTGATTTATAATGAGAAATGGGCCAAAGCTACGTGCTTTTCTCGTCACTACGCAAATATATTGCAATAGTATTTAAAGAGTTTTTAAAAAAAAAACTCTCATAGTTTGTACACTCCAAAAAATAAGGTATTGTTTTCGCAGTATAGTACTGGCAGTAGAGGCTCTAGCTCGAAACTGTGAATTGCACAGAAAACAAACTGCAAAATTAGCACTTTTACAGTTTATTACAGCAATTTTAAAGTTTATTACCACGATTTTACAATTTATTACTACGAAATTAGCTGTATTACAGTGTACAAACAACAGTATAATACTGGCAGCACAGGTTCCAGTTTAAAACTGTAAACTGAACAGTAATAAACTGTAAAATTGCTAATTTTACAGTTATTACTGCAAAGCAGCAATTTTAGTTTGTTAGTGAAAAGGAGCAATTTTACAGCTTATTACTGTAAAGTTTGCAATTTTACAGTTTGTTACTATAAAATTAGCTGTATTATACTGTAAAAACAACATCTATTTTTTAATGTAAAAACTACTTTTAAAATGAAGAACACTGCATCACACTATAGAAAAACATTTTTATTTAACTTGAACAAACCGTGCTTATACTTTTAAACGGAGACTCCATTTTCGTGCAATCAGAAACTAAATACAAAATACGCCACCTCTCGAGTTATTGCCATTTTTTATCCCCACGATTTACGGCAATATTGTGCGCTACACCTTTGGAATGTCTTCTGGCATATACGTGATAATCGGTAATATACATTTTGCTTTGTCATAGCTCTCTTTGAGCCATTAAGCAGTTTCTCTCCCAACATTACCGCCTTAGAAATCTAAGAATAAAAGATAAATCCACATTTGTCTTTTACGGTAAAAACATTCTTTGGTTCAACGTTTTTGCCGCAATGTTGGCGCATGGAATGAAATAATGGGAGATTACTTGTGGTGTCAGAAATAAAACCGGAACAGTGGAGTATTAATGGCCCTAATGTTGCTTTTATCGATTGAACACGTTCATCGCTTTGATTACAGGTACTGCAAGTTTCATATAAATGTTATGTGAAGTACGATATAAGAAATATTATTCTATATATGTCTCTAAAATGATAGAAATAAATCAATGAAAGATACAAAAATGTCAAAAATTTTTATCTTGTTTTTTAAACAACATTGCTTGAAAGAAAAATCTTGCTTGAAAGAAACCACACTGCGAACAATGACCTGTTGTTTTTACCGTATAATACTGGCAGCCGAGGCTCCAATTTTAAGCTGTAAAATGCGCAGTAATAAGCTATAAAACTAGCAGTTTTACAGTTTCTCTAGCAGTTTTACAGTTTATTACTGTAAAATTAGCCATTTTAAAGTTTATTACTGTAAAATTAGACATTTTACAGTTTATTACTGAAAAAACAACATTGATCTTTTACAGTGCATCGTTTAATTGTTCTTTCCATTTATTGAGAAGGGATAAAAGAGGAAGGGAGTAAAGCCTTCAACTCTTGAAACAAAGATCCCAAGCAGGGACGTCATTTCGAATTTTTCCAGGGGGGTGGGGCAAAGGGTGCATGCACAATGTAAAATTTACCAAAAAGTGACTAAAACCACGCCCACTTATATGCCAATACATTGATTTCCTAAAGTCAGGGGGGCAATTGACCCCCCTGACCCCCCCTCCCAAAATGACGGGCCTGATCCCAAGTCACGTAACCTATTTTAGAGTATAGTATTGGAAGAAGTCAGGCATCCTTCAATAGTTCATATAAAACATATTTCCCATTCGCTGAAGTTAAGCCATGTGAGTTGGGATATTTATTTCAGCTAATTCATAAGTCAATGATTACACTTGCTCCCTTCAGTTACTAATTCCTACTCTAATTCTCCATCCATTGCAATTTTTTTTTAATTTCAGAATCAATCACAATGTATAAAATGTTGTTCCATATATTTCGGGTCAAACTTTTGAATTCTGCTGCTTAATATTCAATTCTAAGAGAAATATAAATAAATATTTATATGCAACACATTTCTCTATCATCAAATGCTTTATATAATGTTTCTCGGAGTTAAAAAATATTTAATAGAGACCAGTGGTTTACCATTAACTGTTTTATAAATTACTGGTCTAATATGCGTTCTGTGGTCTAAAATACTAAAATCTGTCTGTTTTCTGTATTTTAGTATATGGGATATAAAATAACTTAAAAATATCTATGTGATGCAAAAGAAAATCGAAAAGTGAGTTTCTTTGTGGTGGCATAATTTATTCGAGACCTCCTTCTGCCTATTCCTTTTTAAAATAGCCAAAGCGAAACTTTAAATGAAATTCTGAAAGCAAACTCAATCGAGAATGATTAAACAGTTCGAAGTTAGTAAAACCAATCCAATTTCCCTCCATTAGAATGGTTAATTTGGTTTCCGAAGGCTTTCTTTAAACAACCCTTTCGATTTCATTTCATCCCAAGGGATATATTCTACCTCTCGGACAGAATTCGGGTCAATTATGTTTCAATAAAATTTGCATTTTTTTTTCTACAGTTAATGCGATGGGAAATAAGGCGAAATAATTCAACTTTAATTTCCAATACGAGTAAAATAAAAGAGTGTAGTACGCAGATATTTCAGCTTAAAGCTTAGTAGAAAACTAATTTTCATTGTTAAAAAAGTAATTGTTTTTCACATCCAGGATTTTTTTTTAATACGGTTTAAAGAGAATTTTGAACATTTTGTTCACAAAATGTTTCAAATAAAATGTGACAGTCCAGACCTTTCTTGAAAGTCTCCGGCAATGACGTCTCAAAATAATTAGATGCCAAATCCAGTTTTTGACGATATTTCTGTTAGTTGGTGTGGTTCCAGTAGTATTCATTTTTGAGTCATTATCGAAGTGTGTAATGACATCTTCTGCAAATTATCGTTTCTACATCGGGTAATATTACTACTTCAAATGCGTGTAGAAACAGTTTTTTTTTTTTTTGAAATATGAGCACCTAAAATATCTTTTGAACATCTTCTCACTTAGTAAATAGTTGAGGGTAGTACCAATAATGATTTCTCCGTTATAAGAAAGTGAATTTAACGTTTTTTGTCTTAAATACTGTTGGTTTAAGAAGTGATGCTTCTAACTCCCGTACATGATACATGCAGCCATGCTTTTGATCTTTTAGAGGTGTACACACTAGGGTTTGCCGAAATGACATTTTTGTTTATTTTGATGATGTGTATCGCGGAAAAGGTGCCATTATTGAAGCAAAGTGCACGTAAACAATTGGAAATTTTTTGGTCAATTTCTTGATATTGACTTGAAGTTTGGAAGAAATGCATTTTTTTCGATATTTTTATTAAATTATTTTTTTTTCCTATTTTCGATAACGGGTAGGGCTGAAAAGTTGTCATTGAGGACATAGCAATTCTATAAAAAAATGAAATCTGTGGTGTAATTCCTTCTTTTTCCACAAATGCCTGAAAGATTTGGCACTGTTTTGTTTCTTTCTACGTTTTCAATTCAATTTTATTAAAACGTTAAAATGCCATGTTCGTCATACTTATCTAAAATAACTACTATGTTTGTCACATATAACGCATTTTTAAATGCTAGGAGCTAACAATTTTTTCTTAATAATTTCCTAAAAAACTCCAGTTTTTCCAAACTTCTACGCATTTGCGGCAGATCAAGAAAGGGACCAAAAAATTTCTAATTTTTATGTGCACTTTGCTCTCCTAATGGCATTTTTTCCGCAATACCCGTCATCGAAATTTTAAAAGAAAAGTCATTTTCGGTCCACCCTAGTACACACAACATTTTTTAACAAAGTTTCGGCAAAGTTTTGCCTCCACCAAATTAATTCTTATTTCTTCGGGTAAAGTCTGTGTATTTTTGTCACTTTTCTTCTTGTTGCTGTCTTGTGCAAGTTGTCTAGGCTGGCATTTTGGGGTACCCCAAGTAGCATCAACTCATCGGATTTTGCTCGGCTGTTCATCAAACTCCCCGTAAACAGATCCCGTAAAGCACGATGACATCGTTCCGATCAGTATCCGAGCACGGTTTTCGATGAGCTACTTTTCATCGGAAAGCGATATCCTTCCGATCCACTTTCCGATGACAATAAGCCAAGCATCCAAAATTGATCCTAAATTCATCGGCACGGGACTGCACTGCTCGTACATTGCTCCAAATCTCATCGTATTTCGAGCAAAACTCATCGGATTTTGCTGCTCTGATTCTGTTTGGCCGATGAGACATATTGGAGCAATTCCCGATGAGAACTCATCGAATCCGATCATCGGCCGATAAGAATTTCATCGGATTTCGATGAATGGCTGATGAGATTATACTGCTAGGGACACTGCTTCCCTTTTCAGACTGTACCGTCATTTGGTGTGAAGTCCAACTACCACAGTATATACGTGCCATAGGGACCCGTTTTTAGGATAAGCAACCATTCACAGCACAGCAGCACATTCACACAATGAAAGGACAAGGACGGAAGAGAGAAAGTACATCAATGCTCAAACCAGGATTTAAACCCGGGACCCCCTTATCTAGGTCAGATTTCTCTGACCACTATACTCCCGTGCTAAGCGCAAAAGCGGTATCTGCAGTTAAGCTCAAACTGAGATATTACTCTTTAAAGTTTTGCGCCACCATGTATTGGATTCAGATGAAACTTTATCAGATTTTTTTAAAAAATATTTCCCGTTCTCAAATGACCACATAATTTTGTATTTGGGTAAAATAAGTCCGAAAGAGCCACCTGGTGGCGACAACTCAATTTTGTTGAAAAGTGCAGATACGACTTTTGTGCTTAGCTCGGCAGTATACTACGCTGCAAGGTTTCTTGACACTGGAGTCGTACTGCTTCTGAGCTCTTATTGGCTCCGCGCGTAGTGACGTTTAGTGTCAAGTTAAGTTGCTTTCTGGTATAGACAACGTGGTCGCCCATTTTTATTGCTATATAATAAGTTCTCGTACAATACACGCAGTATCGTAACTATTTCTTGTACTCGTATGTTCTATCAATAATGAACGTAAAGAGCGTAAAGAGTCAAAGGACATACTGTTTTTTTAAACAGTGCTTTTTTTGGTTACTTTCAAAAATTTAAACAATTTGAAAAAGCCGACCTATGTATGATCAATCATTTCAAACTAACCGTTATTGTAGCAATATTTTTCTTTAATACTTGAAATAAAGTAAATGAAGCACAACCATGATTTTGTTTGACTGTGAAAGCAAAAAAATACCACATATTACTAAAATTTGGACAGTGTTCAAATAATTTATACAGTTAAGTCAAACCTTAAACAATTTTATCCTATAAAGAAAACTAAACAGAATTGAAGTATTATGCTAATATAAACAAGTTTACCCATATCTCCTTCTAAAAACGATAATATTATTCAAGACACACATTTTCTTAGTAACCATTCATCCGTCCTTTTATTTACATTGGTGAAGTCATAAAAATGCATCATATAAAGTGCAACGTTTCGTCCGAAGAAAATTCTCTAACGCAAAGCTATTATTTCTAGTTGAGTTTAAACTATAAAATACCGTCCTTCAGAAATCAGACGTATATTACCTTAGGCCTTTAAAATATAAAACATTTTATATTTATTCCCTTCAATGAATTTCAACTTTCTTTCTCCAATATTTCCAAACCTCAAAACCTAGATAAAGACGGGAGCTCCACGCTACGAATGGTCCGCTTTATCAATAAATATGCCAATAGATAAAAATCCACAACCTGTGTAGTGGACAAGCGTTTTATGTACTTTAACCATTTGGTTCTTTCAACGTAAAATATTTCACCGATATCTCTTCCTTACAGAGGCAAGGAAACCATCTACAAACAATTTCTCTAAGAGCTCCTGGGCATTTACAGCAAAACATATTTTTGCTGCACTGGAAAATTCTGTGAAATGGGTTATTTCAAGTTGCCAGAGCACTAACGATCAGTTTTTTTTTTACTGACTTAATATAGCATATTGCAACATAAGTATTGACGTGGTATCAGATCAGTAAGCACTGTCCATTTTTTATTCTCGTATCCATGGAGAGGAATTAATCAACGTATTGTTGTATATCATAGTGTCTACCGTGTCTACGGGAGCATATCTCCATTTTAAAGAGCAAACCCTGAGTAAAGCGAGCAATACTTGAAATATTCATTACTTTTGTTGACTTCCACATCTGCTTATCCTTTCTTAAAAAAAGAAATCTTTAAACATCCCGAAGTCAATCCATTAGAATGTATCGAAAAAAACTTTTTTTGCAACATTCAATTTACTAAGTTGATAGTAAGTTGCCCATACCGACCCACATATTCCACAAAAATTTTTATTTAGATCAAAAATTGCTTAAGTGTCCCGCACAATGCTAAAGTTTGTGATTTTCATTCAAAAAAAAATTTTAACTAAGAATAAATGTTCAAAAATTCTCGGGTTAAAAATTCTTAGCAATAAAGCCGGAACTATAGTCAAATAAAAGTTGTTGCTCTTATACGGCATTTAAGTCTCCTGCATATTACTCAAAAAGGAGGGTTTTTTAAATTCAAAATTAGAATGTTCATATAAATGATTTTAAAATGTTGTCGCTAATGAACAATTTTTGGTGCCTTTCCCCAGGCCATTTACTGGTGCACCATGTCCGAAATATTTAGAGTCTGTTTCCTCAGCCAAAGATATATGTTCTTCTTCTACAAACGGATAGCAGCTCCGCTAGCAAAGCTGTATTTTGTTTACTCTCACGGGGGCCCGATAGAACACGGGCCCTGTGTGACTAAAAAATGATATTCTGTTTATAGTTTATATTATTTTACTTTTTACTCTACGTAAATCACAGATGATTTCCAGTTTCAAGTGTTAATTCAGTTAGATTCCACATTCATAAACAAGTTTCTAACCAAGCCACATGGCCCTGTAAAATGCTAGTTTTGGTGAAAATTACGGAAGTTTAGAATAAATGTGGGAGATCTAAATGTCGATTAGTATTCTTTTTTTCAAACCCAATTTTGTCCCCCGACTTTGCTGTGTACATATTTTAACTTGAATTATTTTTAACATTTATTATTAATATTAAAAAATATAGAAAAAAATAACATTTTTAAAGAAAATCATAAACTTCAGGCCTCATGCGGGACACCTAAAAAATTTCTGATTCGAATAAAATTTTTTGTGGAGTATGTTGATAACATACTTCACATAATCAGTAAATTGAATTTCGAAAAAAAAATTTTTTTTTTCGATACACCCTAATGTACATACATAAGACTTCTAGAGATTCAAAACCTCTTACAGATTGTACTGAATATTGAGGATAGTGCATTTGCAATGGCTATTAGAATACTTATAAAGTTTGAAAGGAAACTAAATGAGCGCATGTCCAATATAACTGTAGGTGTGAACTAAAAGTTGTAAAGAGCAGCTGGAAACGAGAAAACTTGCTTAGCAGTTTAAATAATGTGAAGCACATTTAAGTTGCTAACTAAATTATAACCTTATCAGCTACCTGTTGAACACCCACATTTTTCTTTTTATGCCTTACAAGTACTTTTATAGCTATTAAAAAGTAATTTACCGGATAGTCTGTATTAAATTGTTAATCTGCAGAAAACTGATATTTTCATTCCATTTTAAAAACGGGGAAATTAAGACGTTTTTATTTCATTTTTTTATTTGTAACATACGTGGTGATATGAGTTATACTTAAAACCTAGCATTATGTTTCTTGTGTGTTCCACAAATTTGAGTAAACTCAAGTAGGAAAATTTCCAATACTTTTATATCCCTCAATTGTATAAATACAACTGAAGCAGTGAGGAACAGATACATATGAAAGCAAGCATGTAAACATTGTTATTAAACAAAGAAAAGAAAACATGTAAAACATCTGAATTTGAAAGTCTAACCTTTTTGTGGCATAAGATACCCCAAACCAATAGTTAAGGTTATGAAAAGAAAGAAAAAGAAGTTTTTTTTTATTTTCACATAATTTTCTAAAAAACAAAATATTTAATAAAAAATGTAATCCATAATCAATTTATATTTAAGACATAATGTAAGAATACTACATGAAAACAAAAAATCAAAATACGACAATAGATAAAAAAAATTCACGTTTTTCTGGAAGAATACAATTTTAAATATTTCAATGGCTATTTTACTTTAGAAGGAATATCCTGAATTATTCATAGAGATTTTCTTTATATATAGATATATATATCTTCCTTTTTACATTTTGCATTTCCTTTATGTGTTTTTTTCATTGAATATTGCGTCTCTCTTTCGGCTCTAATGTTAAACTCAAACATGCCTTTGAATATAAATGAACGCGAAAATGTTCCTCTGATTTAAAAAAGATCCTTTTTTTTATTTTTAGGCCTTTGGGTACAAACTATATATTTGCGCTGTTTTTTAAACATAAAAAATTTTAATGTTGCAAGTAAGCCTGTGCTTTTGCTGAAAATACACATATTTTCAAACAAAATGCATTAAAATCTACCCTATGTCTATGAGGCGTTGAAATAGGAAAATGATGTCATAAATGAAAGCTCATGGAGTATTTTTAAGAAGCTCATCGGATTCATAAAATACCACGCGTTTTGAGTTTAAATATATAAGTTGGTTACACACACAGTATATTTGGCTCTTCAAGTAGTCATTTTCCGCTGACGTTGAAACTACATAACTGTCAAAGATTTAGTATACGACTTACTTGACATACCCATCTTGTTAAATACAATATTCCTTTTGTTTGTTCTAATAGGAATCATGAAACTTGAGTAAAATAAAAAAATTCAGTTGTTTTCAAAGGGTTTTAAACTCAGTTTCAGGAGGTATCTTTCATTGTTTCTGTGAGGAAGCTGACTAATAACATTTTGGGGAGACATAGGAATTTTGGGGCACTTCTAGCTAAGGTATCTGCAAGAGTAGGTTAAAGTTAAAATTTAATTAAACCATTAAACAAATTTTAAAATGTTATATTAAGTTGAAAATCATTCCGGTAAGAAAGAGATTTTAAAAGAAAATAATTCTATCACGTTACTTTGAGTTATAGTTACATCATGACACATTTCTAAACTTGGCGACTATTTTCATCTTATTTATTATTTGCTCAAAGTTACACAGAGACTATTCATTTGTCGATACCATTTATCAGAGTTTCCCAAAGTGTAGTCCACGGACCCCCGGGGGTCCGCGAGCTCATGAGATTGTGTGAGCGGTGCTATCCTGCTAAAACGTAAAAAATAATTAAAACTAAAGGACGAGTAACAATATTTTAACTCAAAACGAAAGCACGATATATTATATTATGGTATGGATGGTATATTATATTTGACATTGTATTTCTTAAATCCAGTGCGAAATAGAACTGTCTGATCTCCTGAGCTAAGCGAAAGACCTGAAGCTGAATATTGCGACTAAATAGCGATATTAATTTTGATTTTAAAAAGAGTGTTAGATTCTCTAACCTTTAAAAGTCAATGTGGGAAATAGAAATGAGTTAACGTTAACACGCTTGCACATTTATTCATTTTGTGTACATGAAAGAAAAGTGCAAACATTTTGGAAAAAAAAATAAATGTGTATCAAATCAAGTTTTTTTCTTTTTTTTTTTTTTAATTTTTACGCGGGGGGGGGGGGGCACGAAGTTAATAAATATTGAGGAGGGGGTCTGCTAAGGTCTGAACTTTGGGAACCACTGCCATACATTATTTTGTTCTTTCAGACATTTTTAGACAAAATAATCTTCGATACAAGACAAAAAAATTGTATAAAAATATAAAAAAATCTTAAAAATAAACTTAACCTCTTAAAGTAAAACAATTTAAAACTGTTGGGCTATTCTATGGACTGCACTAATATTTATCGCCTGAAAGAGACGCTTGGCTTCACAATGCTGTTTGCAACTGCGGAATTAAGCAGGAATATGGAAGTTGTACATTGTAGCCGCAACCCTAATCGTACACAGTAGAGTGTAGCCTTAATAAGAATATGCGCGGGTTCAGCTGGCATTTAATTACACAAGTGTAGTTCATGTAATAAACTCTTTCATGTACATTATTAAAACCCAATTTAAAGCATAGTTCAGACTATTTGGAAGGAAAGTGAATAAATGGGAAATTGTACATTATTCAACTTGCAAAAACACTAAAAATAAAATCTGAATCTTCAAACAAAATTTCAATATTAAAATCGCTTTTACGAGATTCATGTAATGAAACGCTAAAACTCATATAAAGAAACATCAAAAACAAATCTGCCTAAAGATGGTTAGATTAATATTTTTTTGAAAATATTAAAATAAACCGCTAATGTATGAGTTCTTAACTAGTAAAATTAATGATAAATATCAAGAGAGAAATTTTGAAAGAAAGATCAAAAAATTAAATTGTTTTATTAAAATAAAATTCCGCTTTTTAAAATTACCACTTTTTTCTATGGTATTAAAAGCATACAATAAAAAGTTAATTAAGGTTTTCAGTTGAAAGTTTATGTTCTTTTTATACCCTACTCTATTTTTGCATAGCTGTAAAACCTTCTCTCTTATTGTGAACTTCCCAGTGTTCATAATAAAACGGAATTTCTCTTTCTCGCAACGTTGTAAGAGTTAACTTAAATTATGCAGCTAAATATAAAATGCTCTTTGTAACTAAATCTGGAAGAGGAATAGATTGCTTATTTAACACAACATAAAAACATAATTGTTTAGATACAAATTTGAATTCTTTTGTATAAAAAAGCGTGATTTTAGCTTTATTCAAAGTTTTATGAAGGCTGTCTGCAATATAAAGTGCACATTTCTGAAGAAATACTTATAACGTTATTTATTTATTTACTCTTATTCATTTTCTTATTTATTTATTTATTTTTAATTTTTTTTCAATTATTTCTAAAAAAGCTTAATTAAAAGAAAAATTTAGTATTGTTTTTTAGTTACTGTCTTTAGAAAAACGCATGTAAACACTTGAAATTCGTTAGTTTCTGTTTCAATTCCGGCTGCATATTGACTTTTTACCATTTACAGACCTATTGCATGCACAATAGGGTAGATCGAAAAACTTTTTTTTGGAATTTCAAATCGGCCCGGGTGAGAAAAGTTTTCCACTAGGACTAAATAATTATCTGTGAAATTTGAAGTTGATCAGATAAAATCTTCATGCTCCGCAAGGAGGTCAAAGTTCGAAAATTGAGCCCAAAAATGCATTTTTTCATCTTTACGAAAACATTAGTTTTCAATAGTTTTTCAAATCATTTCATTTCATTTCACACTCCAGGGTCCCCCGTACCTACCACAGCTTCGTGGTTTAACCGGGATAGGGCCCTGAAGAGCGCTCTGATCTTAATTGTGAACCAGAACCTAGGGTCGAGCAAACCCTGGGCCTAGAGTTTTTCAAATCAGTGGGGGGTCAAAAAGTTACCTAATGGGATGAAATACTGTGATGTAAAATTACATCAGAGTCCGATGAAATCTTCATGCTTCACATGGTGGTCGAAACTTGCATATTTAAGCCCAAAATAGCACTTTTTCATCATGAATGAAAAAATTCTTTTGAAACGACCACGGGTAGAAAAGTTGCCCCTTGCGGTAAAAACCCTTTATACAAAACTAGAGACCCGTTATTTAAAGGATATAGAAGTGGGGGAACAGCCCCCCCCCTCCCCGGCCACCTTCCACCAGGCCTCGGTGACTTGAAAATTAATGTTTTTACGTATAACTGAGTGATTTTTCTGGATTCCCGAACTTCTAGCTAGTTGGTATATCAATAGGCGATAAGATGCTACTTGAGTTCAAATTAAAAAATGGAAAAAAAGTTTCATCGATGAACAGTTTTAGGAGAATATTACGATCCAGTGCAGGAGCCTCACTCAAATTAATAATTTTGACAAGTTACCGTTCAATTTGACAAAGCCAACGCTATTTTATCGAAAATACAAGCATTTTCAAAGATCGAGACGTTTCTTGTGATAGTTCTTTTGGTGTAAGCTGTGATGGAACAAATATAAATGCCGGATTCAAATCAAGTAAGATTCGATTATTAGAACTATCTTCAAATAGTGCACTGCAGAAATGAGTTTGTCTATTGCACGTAAATGAATTACATCTACTCTAGAGCATCTTTTTCAAAAAAAACATGACGGGGTGACCATAATCAAGACCTATCGAAAAAGCCATACTAGACTAAAGTCTTCCAATAATTACTCACTCGCTAATTTGTGGTGCAATTTTTTTTTTTCGTTGAAGTAACAAAAAGTTCAATATGAGTACTGATCAGGAGTATTTACGAAACCTATTTCTACAGGCGCCTTTTCAAGTGACCGTGTAACATTAAAATTAGGGCCAATCGTGCATTCCTGGAAGGTGCTATGCTGGAACAGATCTATCTATCAGAAAAATTAATTACATTTCCAACCTTTATACTTAAAGTATAAACTTTCATGTAGTTTGACATAAAAACAAAGTCGGGTTGCTCAAAAGGTGCTAAGCACATTTGAGATATTATTCGTGGATACTTAAAGCATGCAAAATTACATTGGAGTCAGGTAAAATCTTCATACGCCGCAGATCTTTAAATTGTTCACTGGCAGAAAACTTCCCGATAAATACATTCTCTAAATTAAAACACAACAAATTGCAATTAAAATATATTCCAGCATTTCAGCTCAGTTCTTTTTTTATATTTTTGTTTGTTTGTTTAGTAAATCATTGCAAAAATATGTTCTGTAAGACAGGTTACTGTCTGGAGTACAAGATCCATTAACGTTATGTGTGTTAAAATTTAGATTTCACATTAACACAAGTACACCGATAAGTACTTTTCGACTTATTTCAGTGAAGAATATTTTATTACTAAATAGCCTATTTAAAAAAAATCAGAAAAAGAGTTTTCCATCAGAACAGCAAATTAGAAGTATGAGGGGGTTTTATTTTTTCACGACAGTCTTGGCTAACTTCAACTTATAATCTTCTTATGAGAACCGAGGAATAAGAGAGCAATTATTTTTTCATTGCATTGTGTTATAAATCAACCTTCAACTTGTAGAGACTTAAAAATCTTTTACGCTTGAGTCTCCAGCAAAAGGATGAGTAAATGTTTTGAAATAATAGCAATATTCGTCGCATCTAGAAACGAATGTCATTTCTGCTTAAACTATCATCTGCCATTTCAACCGAACTGTAAAACTAGTACTGAGCTGCACTTACGAAACTTTATTCTGTATCTTTCTTATGAATTATCCTTTCTTGTTATTTACAACAGCAGAATAAAGAGGAAGAGCTGAAAACCAATTTGAAAGGTTTGATTATAATAATTCGACATTTTATTTGCTATCAAATAAAAAATGGCAACAGATAATTATTTAAAATCATTGCTATTTTTTCAACGTTTACTAACATTTAAACCGTGTTAAAGAATTTCTTCATGCAAGCATAGATTAAATAATAAAATTACAATTTATATTTCACTTGGTTGACTTTAACCAAGGATACACTAGATAGCGTTTTATACAGGCTTCTTCATTACTCAAAACATCAATGGTAAAGATTTGCCCGCTAGAGAGCGCTGAACAACGACCTCCCAAATGTTTGTTTACATTTATTAGCATGTTGCTTCCGCTGTAAAAAGTGACGTTTATCCTATATTTTAGGGTTAAAAAATATTGATGTAGTTAACTGAAGTGGAGTACAGAGTGAATTGATGCCGAAGGCCCTCTTAGTACTGCTTTTTAGGGGAAATAAATTCCCTTTTCAGGTAAAGTTGATCGCAACTCATGATTCAGTCATACGACATTCATTCATTGTTTACTTTCTTCGAATTAGCAACATATAGCAATGGCGTTCAATTTTGACATCTCTGCATTAATAAAATATACGCTTTTCTTCGCAGCCGATAAATAAAAATGTAGCAATGAAATAATATTGTTCTATTTACTATTTTGTTTCATTACTGTTGCTCACACGATCTTAATTGCTACGCAAAAGCTCAGATGTTCATTTTGATAGCGTTGACCCATCAGAGCGATAAATGGCGAATCTATTCGTAGAGACATTTCATTTTGATGCCCCAGAATGAAATGTACACTAATGAAGCGATGGTGTTCAACGGAAAGACGATTGACAACAAAACATATTAATTTCTTTAGTAAAAACGAAATGAGCATATATAATCGTTTGGTACTAAAGAGCAATACAAGTACGAAAAAAATAAACAAAACTACAATATTACGACGACCAACTGTAAAATTTTGTTTTCATTTACACAACATTAAAAGGTAATGTTCTTTTTATGTTAAATTTCACACATTGATAATATTTCGATAATTGGGAATCTGCTGTGGTTGCCAAATTTTTGGCGATAATTACTTTATTTTGTTGCTCTTTAGTTTATGTTTGCGAAGGAAGTATATTTCCCTCGCTCATAAATTGGACACAAAGATTTAACGCCAATAGTGAAAGATAACCAGACTTCCAATCACCGAAATCTTCCCTTTTTTGTTTCTAATTTCACACATAAGTTTAATACTTGAAAGTAAAATAATGGGCCAACTGAAAAAAAGCTGCGAAATAATGTGAGAATTCTTATTAAAAAACTCGCCAAATCAACTTCAAAAGCTCCATTAGCATGTAACATAACAAGTTTAATAAATATATCGAGCCATTATTATCATTGAAATTTAAATTAAAATGCACAATAAGAGAAAAGAAGACGATGCAAGCTTAAAATTTTAATCTTCGCTTAGGTGGTAAGAAAATACATCGCCAAGTTAAAAAACGTACCTATAACTGAAACGTACATACTACCAAAGATCTCGGTTATTGAAATATTCTCAAAAGCTTTACGGAGAACTTCCATTAAAATGTAAAAAAATCGCCAAATAAATTAATTTGACCATCTAAACTCATCAAAAGTTTTGATGGAACTATCGTTCCAAAATCGCCATTTATCGCTCTGCGGTGCCAGTGTCGTTTCATAGTTAATTAATAATTAGAATCAATTAAAATGAAAAATAATTCACTAACTAATTAAAATAAGCCGTTAAAATGCAGAATAAACCAACAAATCGAACGAGCTATTAAATAACGTTAAAATACACTAAAATAGAATTGAATGCCAAATTGTAAAATGGTCGCCAACAAATTAACTTTTTATTTTGTCTTTTATTATTTGATTTGTATAAATGTTAGTTACCATAAAATTCGATAGATGTCGCTGGAAAAGGACGTCCGTTTTTATCCCAAGGATTTTGATCAAATGAAGAAGCCTGTATAAAACGCTATCTAGTGTAGCCTTGCTTTAACTCACAGAAAAATACCATAAATCTTCCCTCCTTGAAGCAATTGGCACCAAAATTGAATCAATGACAGTTTTTGTGTATGTTCACTTTTCCATATTTCGTCTGAATGGTCTGAATTCCCTGTACAGATATAGCAGTCAAAACTAACGAGAAAGAACAATTAATTGCACCCCACCCTTGCAGCTGTTGACACAGAAATCACATCAGCTTTACTACCAGGCCCGTCATTTAGGGGAGCAGGTACCCTGACTTTGAGAAATCAATGTATTTGGGCGATTCTCTGTAAACTGGTAATTGGCTGTCCGGACTGAGTATTTTAAAAATAATAAAGTGCAATAAGGTAATTATCGCTCTTAATACAAGTAAAGCATTAATACTTTGTGGCCCAATTGTGTTTGGAGTGATAACACTTTAATTTTTTTTTCTAGAAATTATCTAAGTGCCAAAAACACAGTCCCCTGGCTGTCCCAATCCCATAGTCTAACTGTTAAAGATAGTATTTCAAAAAACCTATTAACACTACCTAAATTTGGCAATTAATATTCAAAAATAGAATAATGAAGCTATTTTTTTCTTATGAAATAAGGTATAATTATGTATTTCTAAAACTTAAAATTGTCGTGTAACTTCTGTCCGGAGTTTTTTCAAACAGTCCCCTGCAACAAATTCAAAGCTGTAGTATGAAAAATCTATAACTTTTGCAAATTCTTTTTGGCATGAAGTTTAAAGTAATCAGTGTGAATTTGCCGAAATCGCTGAGAACTGTGTTGAAACTGTACTTAGCTTAGTTTGAGAGCCACATTTGTGATGAAAGTATGCATCAGGGTCGTTGCGAAAACAGTCCTCTGGGAAGTGATTTTATTAATGTCAATTAACCCTACACTGCATGATTTTTTATTTTTCGTAGAAAAAAATATATGTGTTTGTCAATGTAATAAGAAAACATGGAAAAATATTTAAAAAAATTTAACTCTAAATTTTCACCCCTTTCTAATTAAAAATAGTTTTGTTGCCAAATGGCTACACCATGCATTCAACAGATAAAAATGATTGTAAATGACAATCTTGAAATTAGTTCTTTTTTGTAAAAAAATAGAGGAATTGAACATTTGGTGCACTGTACTCTTGTAATCCTTTACATTTTGACATTTTACATTATTTTTTATATGTACTTGTACTTTCCGATGATCAATTCTGTCAAATCTGATGTCTTTTGGAGGCTCTCTCACGCAAGCTTTCTTTCTTTTCTCTTTTTTTTTTTGGTTTGTAACTAGTTCCTCTGTAGCTAATGGTCTCTTTTTAATACGCTTTTATTAATTTCACATGTGGGTTTGTTTGTATGTATGTATGTATGTATGTATGTATGTAGCTCTGAATAAAAGATAAAATTTACGTTCTTTGCAAATATAAAAGTAATTTATTTAATATTATTTTTAATACTAAAGGCTAAACTGTATTGCATATTGATGTATTATAAGTACATGTAAACTTAAGTGTGGATATTCAGTAGTTTTGAAAATCAGAGGGAAACCCGAGATGATCACAGCGCATTCCAATGTAAAAGCGTATTTTTTAGTTTTTTTTTCAAAACTATATTTTAAAATTATTAATGACTTTACTTGTCCGTGTAAGCACAACGTTTGTGCTAACTGAAATCTAAAATGAACACGTTTTAAAGGCTTTTCCCTATTGATTTTTTGTTTGTTCACTCTGTTGAACATCAACTAAGCATTGATAATTGCGAGATCTTATAAACGGTAGAACAGCCGAAAGTACCACTTTTGGGTCCGCATGCTTATATTATACCTTCCAAAAAGAGAAAGAAGCTAGCGCGAAACATAAACAAAGCACATACTTCATGAACTATAGAGATGAATCGAAGTGTTCTCTGGATGCTTACTGCATGATGTTGCCAAATGGCTACAGACGTGTATTATGTCCTAGATTTTTTCCAAATAATTATTTTGATGTAAAACGCATCTTAAACGAAAGATAAATGTTTATTTTATTCATGTTATTTTTTTAAAAGACAAAGAAAAATATTTCATTGTAAAAAATAATTTCAAAACATGGTAGTTTGAGTGATTTTAAAAGCTATCCATATGGATTCATTTAAGAGCATGTAACAGACCAGTGCTGCCATGTATGGAGGATAAATGGTGATAATTGCTTTAAATATACTCAATACTTGCTTTTTATGCATTGAGTTGCCTTATGACTACATTCTGCTATTCATAAGGAGGACAAATTGTCCATGTAGCCAATTGGCAACACCATGCAGTGTAGGGTTAATTTAATTATAAAACATATTAGTTATTATGTCCACAATTTGTGCCTCAATTTATAGGTAGTCTCGTAATTAATTATGTTCCATTAGTTTTGCAGATATTACGCTACAAAGAGCAAAAAACACAGTCACCTGGCACAGTCCCCTGTCTAGTTATACTAGGCGGGGGACTTACCCCCTATCATGATTTATCAGAAAAACACAAACTTCAATTGGCCCTCTTTCAAACCAAAGTAATAGATTCATTTTCTGAGCAATAGTATTATAATTATACAAACATTTCAAAAAACCGTGCCCGGACAGATTTCGTGTGAAAAATAACGAGTTTACAGAGAATCGCCCATTTACATATAAGTGAGCGTGGTTTTTTATGTTTTCCGATGAAATTGCATTGTGTTTGGACCCTTTGCCCCCCCCCCCCGGAAAAACTTAAAATTATGTCCCTATTTACTACCTTCTAAAATGGACTTGAGGAATGAATCTTGTTCAAATATGTTACTTACTTCTTGTCATTTAGCAGTCGCAAGTAACGAGAAGAAAAAACACGAATTTTTGACCTTGCTTTCAGTTATTGGCAACAGCCTTCTTTTAAGATCTACCAAAGGAGCTTTTTTGGATTGATTTTGCGCGTTACTTTCTGAGATATAGTAGTCCCAAATAACAGATAAAGTCTGACGTATCCCTCTTCCTGAAAGGGATTGGCGCCAAAAACTAATTGGCACCAATTCACATAAAAGCACAATCGTGTACCAAATTTCGTTCTATTTTATGCTGTTGTGTTTTCACTAGAGCGCCGCAAAAAACTGATCACAGACATACACACGCAACATTTTTCACGAATTTTACAATTTCTTCTATAAAGCTCGTTTAATTCCTATTCCACGCTGATGAATGCATAATAAGCACGAAACTGCAGTTCATGGATGGAATAAACGAGCTGGTGGTGTATTGCGATTTCTTCTATGTATCTTAGACGTAAAAAAAAAAAACAGAAATAAAATAAACTGCAGCATCACCATAATGCATCTATCAACTGGTCTTCTATAAAGGTTTCCACTAACCATGAAAAACTAAGGTTGCCTATGTAAAATATTAGAATGGGTGCAACAATACTTCCCCGGTCGAAACTGTTTGCGACAGGCTGCGAACACGTTGCGGCCACTTTTACATAGGCATCCTTAGTATTTCAGATTCATAAAAAGATTAGCTTCAATTTGATGTATCTGTGATGGCAATACTCGATGGGTACAGAAATATTTCCCCGGTTGCAACTGCTAGCGAAAGGCTGGAACCATGTTGAGGACCTTTCGCACAGGCAACCTTAGTTTTTCAGAATCCGAACAAGATTAGCTTCAATTTGATAGATGTGGTATGACAATACTCCATGGGTGCAGAAAAACTGCAGCCGGATCTTAGACTATCGGATTAAAATAAAATATTAGAGGTAATAATTTTCCATGTTTTACATTATATTTATGATCCACATCCCAATCACGCTTTCACATAGAACTCTACTTGCTAGAAATAATCTAACTTTCGTGCGCTGCATCAGCAAATCCAGATAGTCGAAAAAGCAGCAGTTAAATTATCAAAAAACTATAACTGATAACTATTAATGAATGACTTAAAATTTAGAATGATTGAAACTTTTTCTCGAAGCACGTACATTTGTTCGAAATGTGAAGCACTACGAAAGACAAGAAAAAAAAACCTTTGGCAATTTTTAAACCATGTTCTTTTGCGAAATGAATAGCTCTAATATGTATGTTAGAATAATACTATTTTTTAATCTCTGTTTTCATTTAAGGGGATAATTTATTTTAATAAAAACTCCATACATAGACTAAATGCAGCATTGTCATATGAGAGCTACCCCATTGATATATTTCAACTATTAATTTCTTACACATTCAAGTTTGATGCCGATTTAATAAAATTGCCTTTTGAGCGGTAAAGACCTTTTTGACGCTAATAACGATGCTTATTCAAGTAACTGATTTTATTTCGTATTGTCACTTTAATTTTTAATATTATTGTTACTAGTTACATATTTTTATTGACTTAACAAAAATACTAATTGCATTAAACGTTTCTGTTTTGTTTAAACAGTAACAGAAGAATATTTTGCATATTTATTTATTTATTTATTTTAATTTAAACACAATATCAAAACAGTTTAGCCATTGAGTTCTGAAAGGTACTGGAAGAAAATAAATACAAATGTACAAGAGAACACATTTTCAGGATTTCTTTAAGGAAAATCAGAAAACAAAACATTCAGGCAGAAAAAGTTTAATTAGTAAATCTCAAGAAAATGTTGTGCGAAAATAAAATAAGCTAGCTAACAACTGAAAAAATAAGAATACATAGCGTAATACACACCCTCCATGCTTTAAAAAACAGTAGTCAATTATTAACATGCAATACATTGTTTAGAAAAACAAAGCTAATTTACTTTAATGATGTTTAAAAATTAAAGTCATTATTTACTCAGGTAATTAAGCAAGAAAAACGTTGATTTGAGTCATTTTCTATTATTCTTTTCTTCCTAATTTAGTGAATCTTAGAAGTCTTGGCACGTAAAGAATGCCTTTTCCTTTTTTTAAGACGGAGAAAACAATACTCCTTTGTTTAAGACTGTTTTAAATGAGAATTCTTAAAATGTAGAAACACACTGATTGAGGCTCAGAATTTTCATCATTCGCCTAATAAAGTAATTGATTCATTGCAGTCCGAAAACTTTAGGCTGGTTTATCAAAAAGAAAATTCTTAATTGGGCTGAATTCTTAATCTTCCCTTGCTGAACCATTTTTCAGATTGATTATATAAAAAAAATCATTCATTGCTATTAACAAAAACTGATCAGTATATTTACTACAATGCCACATAAAGAATGATGAAAAGAAAGTTGATTATAGGGCAATCAGAGAGTGTATTCTTCTTCTTACTTATCTCAGGGTGTCTATAGCTGGGCTAGACAACCCCCATGAAACCAAAAGTGTCTAAAACATCTAAAAAAAAGTGTAGGGTCCCTAAGGACTTCGTCTTTTGTAAAATTCAAACAAATCAAAATATGTCCGGGGAAGCCACGTCGGCGCAACACCAAGGACAATTTGGAAAAGTATTTTTCCCCTGCTGAAAGGTGAGTCCCCTCGTGTGCCCACTCAGAATGCGGGAAAAAGCAGTCTGATATGGTCTTGGAATAATGTTGAAAGTCTCACCCGGTCTTTTCGCAAAGTACCAGGAATTGCTGGGGGAGATTTTCATGAGCCGATTGAATTCAATCCTTGCCAGGGATGTAATTATTTAATTCAAGCGGCTCATGAAAATCCTCCCCAGCCATTCCTGGTACTTTGCCAAAAGACCGGGTAAGACTTTCAACATTACTCCAAGACCATATCAAACTGCCTTTTCCCGCATTCTGAGTGGGCACACGAGGGGACTCACCTTTCAGCAGGGGAAAAAGACTTTTCCAAATTAGTGTATTAAAACGTGTTTTTTTTTAATATGAATTGTTTGCCCTTGTGTCGCTGTTATCCAAATATGAGTCTCAAAGTCTGCCGAAGTTTAAGAAACGCCACTAAACTTCAAAGACTTAGAAAGAAATAGAACGTACTACGCAACTTTACCCTTTGTATGCGGCAATCCCTTCTTCTGAAAAACGTGTGAACGATTATGTCCATTTTTTATTGAAACTCGCTACACTTGGCTATATATCTTAAAATTTCGGTGGGTTTTAAGGCCTCATATTTTGGTAACGGGGGCACTAGCGCAAATAAGGTACGCGTAAAAAAAAACACATTTTGCAGTACTAATTCTGTTCTTACTTATTTATTCAGATTTTTTTTTTCGATTTTACACTATTGCACTGTAAAAAATGAATGTTGTTTCTACAGTATAATACAGCTAATTTTTCAGTAATAAACTAAAAATTTCTAATTTTACAGTAATAAACTGTAAAATAACGAATTCTACAGCACTGAACTGTAAAATTTCTAATTTTACAGCAATAAACTGTACAATTGCTAATTTTACAGAGTATTGCAGAGCATTTTACAGTTTTAAACTGGAACCTCGGCTGCCTGTATTATACTGTTGTTTTTACAGCACAATATTACTAAATTTTACGGCAGTAAACTCTAAAATTTATAACTGAGCAGTAAGAAACCATAAAGTTGCTAGTTTTACAGTTTATAACTGTGCATTTTACAGTTTTAAATTGGAACCTCGGCTGACAGTATTATACTGTTAAAACAACAATTCATGTTTTGCAGTGTGTTTGGTTTCTGGATAGCATTTCTAAAATATTTATCGCAGAATTTGTTGACAATAACTTGGTACTTTTCATATTTTTGAGTATTTTAAGAATCATGCGAGGAAAAAGAGTATAAACTATAAAGCAGACTATATTGTTATAAATTTTAGTCACACAAGAGTACTTGTTGAAAACTATTTTACAAAACAAGCTTGTTACTTCGGAAATTGAAATCCCTCAAACGAATTTAATAACTTATGACATTACTAAGAATTAAATTAACATATAAATTGAAAATATTATGCTCCACGTCTTATTTATGACTGAGGAATCGTCGTGTGAAGATGGTGTTAAGGAATACGTAATTAAAATACTCGAATGCGCTTTAACGGAACTAACTTTACATAAAAGTCGCCACTGATTTTTCACTGGAGTAAACTATTATCTTCTTCTAAATAGCTCAGGACAAATAAATTGATTTGCATTTAGGTGGAACAGGTTTTAAGTTATAGCTCACTTATATAAAAATTTTAAACGAGAGCGAGACTCAAAATTTAATTTTTATTAGTTATAATACTAGAGTTGCACGCATGGCTTTGCCCCAGTGGGAAAAAATTAATACAAGATACCTATGAGATCACTGCTGCAGTCACATCCTACCTGGATTTTTTTTTTCATTTATTTAATACTTTAAAATATACAACTGCGCGTATAATGTTAAATTGAAGAGCAACTTACGAAATAACACTGTAAACCGTATTGGGGAAAAACACCGAGCAATAATGAAACCATCAAAACAATTCTAAAGAATATTATTATTCTGTCTTAAATTTGCACCACTTGTTTTACAAGAATTTCTTTGCCTGATTAATTTAGCTGGCCCTATGTGGCAAGATAATTGTTAACCATATTAAGAATTTATTTAAAATGGTTTTCCTACATTTTTCTTATCCGGTTAAGCTAGAAATGGCAGGTCCTGTATAACAGCGAAAGGCGCACCTGGCAGTCATGAACGCTTCCATTTGAAAAAGGGGGGATAGGTGAGAAGACGCAGTTGCCGGTGCTTTCAGTTTTTAATTTCTGGTTGAATGTTACTTTGCATTTCCCCCTCCCCCTCCCCCTCCTCTCTGTTTTGGGAAAATCAGAAGAGACCTCAGGCATGCGCAAATGCGAGGAAGGTCGTACTATAAAAGATTAGACAGTACGGAAGGTATCACTGGTTAAAATAAACAAATAAATAGTTTTGGCTAAAGTTTAGTCTTTAAAAATATTTTTTCTCTTCAGTTTTATGTCCATTGATATAACAACACAATCTAAATATATGAGGCAAAAAAATATAAATAAATAAAACGCTAAATTATTGATCATAATTTTCCCCTGACTGACTGCGTTTAATAGAAGACATGAAACATTTATTCAGACTGTCTTTAAAATCATTTTTTCTGTTTCTTTTATCTTATTATTTTTCAGGATTTTGTATATTTCGTTCCTTTTAATTGTTCTAATTATCACTGCTCAAAACTTAAATATTTCTTTACTCTTATGCATATTTTATTCCATTATCTTTATGAACTTTTGAACAAGTAGATAAACTTGCTCGCTTCATATTTCAGCAGAGGAAGTAATCCTCTTCCTGTGGAATATGTTTGTTTTCGGATTAAGCTCAACATAAGAGGGCTCAATGGACACCCGTTGTTATAGATAAGATTAAGATAGATAAATTAAGATATAGTTCTATGACCTGAATGGTGAAATCTGTAAATTTAAGAAACGTGCGGAAGAAATTGTTTAAACAAATAAACAAAAATATATATTAAGGAGAAAGGATATAAAAAACAAATCGGTTTTATATACATTGAAGGTCCTTTTATGCAAGAGAACAGACATTGAACTAAACGTGATATTCTTCATTATATGAATTTTGTATACTGAAGGTAGAACTGTTTAATCTAATCTGAGCTTAAATGGAGTTAGAAAAAAAATCAATGTGAAAAAGCACAAATTCGTAGAAAAATAGCAAAGCATATGGGAAATATTCTCAAAGAAGCAGTATTAAAGTTTTAATTTAAGATTTCAGGCACAAACAAAGCACGAAATTTATTTGAGAGAAGTTTAAAAGTGCTACGTTTTTGAATTACTATACTTTTAGTAGTGAAAAATCCTCTTAGGGTTTATTTTAATAAATACAAAGATCAATTAGAAAAGAAAAAAACGAAATCAATTGCCAACCTCATATTAAGATGAACTTAAAGTCATTGATTTGTTTTCGAGGGGATGTGGCGAGCACAAAAAAGGCAGAAATAATCACAACTAGGGTAAAATTTGCTTGTCGCAAAAGCAGAATCAAGGGAAAAACTGAAAATATATTTAAAAAAGCTTTATACTAATATCAATTACAAGCATTTTATTTCTTAACAAATAGAAGCTGGCAACAGAATTGCTTTTTAATCATTGTTTTATTCCCTATTTTCTAGTAATGAAATCGGTTACAAATCGCTTGAATAAAGGGATTCGTATTTAAAAATTGATTTTTTAAAAACGGTAAGAATTAGAGTTCTATTTTACATGGAAGTTCCAATAATGTTCAATGAGACAAAGAAAATTTTTCTCTTTCTTTTGGCAATAATTTTTTCATGGCAAAAATCGCGAAAAAAAACTTTCGAGTTTTTTAATTTATATATTCGTTAATTAATTCCATATGAAGATTCTCTAGCAGCCCTCCTTTCGAAAAAAAATCTTAAAATCAGTCCATGGTTTAGGCTATGTGCACAGTGCCTTTGACACGTATACAGATATACAGACACGTCAAACTTATAAACCCCTTCCTTGTTGCTTCAGGGTTTAGAAAGGAATAGTCGGAAAAATATAAATTTAAGAAGTACGAGTATAACTTCTTGCGCATGCACTGCAAATGAGAGAATGTATTAACATTTCGCATGATTAATTTAAAGATGAAAACTTTTTGAATTCGCATTTTTAATTATTTTTTACACTGCAAATATTAAACTATTATTTTTACTGTATGATACTGGCAGCAGAGGCTCCAGTTACAAACTGTAAAATGCTAAGAAATAGCTCTAAATATAGCAATTTTAAAACTTATTACTGTAAAGCAGCAATTTTAGTTTTTTACCATAATTTTACATGTTATTACCACAAAATTAGCTATATTATACAATAAAAACAACAGTGTAATACTGGAGGCAGAGGTCCCACTTTAAAACTGTAAAATGCACAATAGGGTAATTTCATTGTGACTAACATAACAGTTAGAACAAATTTTTAATATTATTTTCTGTTTGCTAGCCATATTTTTTGTCAAAATGCCAAAAACAAGGTGTTATTCTTCTCTGCATAGGTGAGTTTTTTAAGTTAATATAAAAAAATAATAATATTACTTTCAATTTTTGACGGTTGCGGAACATTTTTATCAACGTGACTAACATAACAGATTTGCAACCCTCAAAATTTTGCATTAAATTCATCAACACAATTCTCTAAAACTAAACCAAAAAATAATATTTTTTTCACTGAATGTTTCTTTGTGAAAGGTTCTTTTCACATTAATAATTGCAAATTTGCCATATATTTTAAATAATATTGCAAAAAGTAGTGTTTTAATAAAAATCGCTTGTGACTAACATAACGTGACTAACATAACACACGATTAGATATTTAACTTTAAGTGTATTACAGGTAATATTAGTACAAATATTAGACTGCAAACAAGATTTTATTGAAGCTTAATACACATGTTTACTTGTAAAAAAAAATTCCAGTTCAATTTTGTAATAATGTCTGCGAGAATTTGCAGATGTTTGCGACAAGACTTTCGAAATTTGGGTTCTTTAAATTTAAAATTTGGCCTCATTTGCGTGAAACATAAAGATTGCTTCAGAGATTTTACTCATGAAGAGTTCATAATTATTTCCATTCATGTTTAAAACCTACTTAACATATAGACTTACAAGAGGTAAGTACCACCACAATAAAATTACCCACTGTGTTAGTTTTTGTATCTCGGAACCATCCGGGAGAATTTCCTTCAAAATTATCAGCAGCTTCATCTTCCACAACTTCTATAAAAAAAAACTTATTTTCTTGGGATTTAATCCCCTGTATTTTCTAATAAACAAATTTTTAATTTCTCCATATTTACTGCATATCATTCTTACCGAAAAACCTTTTTCGGGGATTCCCGTTTTCAAACAACAAGTCTAACTCTTTCTTTTCAACCATGTCACTTTCACTCACAAACAACCATATTTGTTTTTTAAGTGAGCAGCAGCTCCATATGTTCATAGAAAAACTTACTGCACAGTGATACCGCACATAGCTTTAAAGTCATTTAAAATTATTTCATTGAAGATGTTGACTTCATATGTCGATTACTTGCGTCGCGAATTACAGCATAAAATTTTGACCCCAAATATACCATTAAAAAACTGTTTTGAAAAAAAAAAATACTGCAGTATATATTGTCACACTAATTTCTTCATAATAAGAGGTTCAATAAATTAATTTGTTTCTAAAATAAATTGTTTGGTTAAGATTTAAGCATTTCTTGAACAGTCATGTTATGTTAGTCACAGTAATGTTATGTTAGTCACACACAATGATGTTATGTTAGTCACAAGTCCTATGGTTAGAAAAAAGGAAATTCTTTATGAACAACCTTATCAATCTAACTGTGCCCATAACATAGAAGAGATCAGGGGGAAAAATGTAAAAAATATTATTTCCAGAAGGAAATAACTGAATTAATTCATGTTTTTGTGACTAACATAACAAGTAAATCAGACTGAATTGTTACTAACCTTGCAATATTTGTTTTATGATAAAACAAAAAATATTATAGATTGCTGAAAAGCAAAAGAACCATGCTTCAATAATTTAAAAAAAAATCATTATTATTTGCAGTTTTTTTTTAACTATATATGAAGATGAAAAGTTAGAAAAATATGCGATGTTTTGGGTAACTGCATATCTTATCTTTACAGCCATTTTATAGGTGTTTAGAGTAATATTTTGTGAGAACTGAGGTTAAATTCTAAACATTTGAAAAATTATCTTTAAAATGATATATCATACAATGTATATATTGAAAGATGAAAAAATCATATCTAGGTTGACATTTACATGGAATTACCCAATAATAAACTGTAAAGTTAGCTATTTTGCAGTTTAGGGTCATTCCATAGAAATGTCAACCTCAGCCGAAGAAAAAAAACACCGAAGTAAAAAAAGTATCAAAAAATAAATAAATAAATAAAAAGCATACAACATAAGAAGTTAAAAAACATTCAAAAAGTATTGCAATTATCACTGAGATTAGCCGTAATAAAAAGTTTGTAGTGTGTTTACTGCTTGTTATTCGATGGTTACGTTAGTCACGTTACGTTAGTCACACTCCATCTTGAGTAAAAGTGACACTCAAGACTAAAAAAAATTAAGATTTAATAAATGTGTTATATATTTTTAAAAGCCAACTTAACGCATTTTTCAAGTATATCATTCAATTTTTAACACTTGCTTAACTTTGAGAAATTTTTGCCTCAGAACATGAGCATTGATTTTCAGGGTTGCAAACATGTTACGTTAGTCACGCTGCTATTTTGGTTGAAAAAATATCTACTGTCAGTAATTCTGTTTTAAATTCTTAGCAGAAATGATACATAGATACCATGTACATTGTAAATCCACCAGCATAACTAAAAAATATTTTTTATCCATTAAGTTACAAGTAAAAACAGTTACAAAATCTGCTCTGAATGTTACGTTAGTCACTATGGGATAACCCTTTAATACTACAAAATTAGCAATTTACAATTTATTAGAGTAAAATTAGCAATTTTACAGTTTATCACTGTAAAATTAGCAATTCTTACAGTTTGTTACTATAAAATTAGCTGTATTATACTGTAAAAAGGGCATCTATTTTTTACAGTATAGAGCGTTCGAATGAGAGTACATTTCGAATAAAATGTTCACACTGAATTGCAGCCACTAAGCACGTGTGGTATTTACCTATATTTATCCAGGCACTTCTGAAAATGTTATTTTAGTCGCAAGTATTTTTTCAGCTCATTGTAAATCTCATTATACTTAGTTTTCAGAAAATAATGTAAATAGCAATACGAAAAAACCTTAGAAACTCCAAAAATCCATTAAAGTTCCATAATTTTTTCTCTCACGCAAATCTACTTCAAATGATGTTCGGAAACGCATTAACCGGCAAAATTTAATCGCGCAAAGAGTACTTAGACATATCTAAAGTAAACTTCGTTGAGCTGGAGTGTTTGCATGTGAGTTTAAGGCGAAAAAAAAGAGAAAAAAATCCCATTTCAAAAATAATCGGCATTTTTTCCCCTTTTAAACACACACGTTTAATATTTTAAGCTTTTCAGTAGCTTATTCTTCATCAATATTTAAGCTGAAATTTGAAAATTAGGAGAAAATAACTTAAGAGATATAGATATATGTAAAATAAACCCTTTATACAATCTCGATTATTTGAGTCTTATCGAAAATTCGCAATTTCACAGTTAATTTCTGTAAAATTAACTGTTTTATACTGTAAAAACAACTGCATAATACTGGCAGCGGAGGTTCCAGTTTAAAACAGTCAAGTGCACAATAATAGCTGTAAAATTAGGAATTTTTCAGTTTATTACTACACTAAAAAAAAGAAACTGTTGTTTTTACAGTATAATACCAGCAGCCGAGGTTCCGATTTAAAACTGTAAAATGCACTGTAATAAACTGTAAAACTACCAATTTTACAGTTTCTTACTGTAAAGCTCGAAATTTTACAGTTTATTGCAGTAAAATTTAGCTGTATTATACTGTAAAAACAACAGTATAATACTGGAAGCTAAGGTTCCAGTTTAAAACTGCAAAATGCACGGTGATAAACTGTGAAATTGCCAATTTCCCAGTTTATTACTGTAACATTGGCAATCTTAGAGTTTGTACTGTAGAAGTTGCAATTTTACAGTTTATTACTGTAAAATTAGCAATTTTTACAGTTTAGTACCATAAACTTTACTATATTATTCTGTAAAAACAACATTATTTTTTTGTGTATAAAATAAGCAATTTTACAGCTTAATACTGTCGGCCCCGCTTAAACGAATACTGTCGGTTCCAAGACATATTATTTGATTAAGCGGGGTATTCGTTTAAGCGGGGATCTTTAACATTGCGTCTATGGCATTGGAAATATTCGGTTCCAGGATATTTTATTCATATAAGCGGGGTATTCTTTTATCCGTTACCCGTTTAAGCGGAGACAACAGTACTATAAAATTTGCTGTATTATACTGCAAAACAACATTATGATTTTTTTTTTCTTTGCAGTGTATCAACTTTGCTATCACAAAGATCATTACAAAATGTTATCCTAATGGAAGGAAACAAAATAAAACTTCAGACTGTCTGTAATATTGAGAAAAAGATAAAAGAGTTTTGCAACTCACTTTCTGAGAAATTAAAATAATGTAAAGGTTTTAAATTCTTCTCTGCAGCATACTTTTTCAAGCGCTCGCTATTCATCTCCATTATTTTATTTATTTTACTACCGCCTCGTTCATGCTTCGTTATTTCCTAAAAAGCACACCTGAGTAAGAAATATTTTCTAACAGTCATTAATCAGAGACTTCTTTGTTTTCTAGTAACTGCTTTCTTTTTAAGAGATCGTCTCATTTTGCTCGTTACTTTTCTGAAAAGTCTCGCTTTGAAATTGAGCTTTAAGAACTGAAATTCAAGTCTATTTTACTGCTTTTTGACATTGAATTATTAAAATTTTCATTCTTGAATTGTATTATAATCTTTTGTATCTCAAATAAAGGAAAGCTTTTTCCCCCTTTAAACTCCTAGAATGGTTTTATTTTTCCTATCAATTATACAACATAATGCATTGCAATTTAAAAAATTGACGAATTCTATTGCTGAATTTTTTTTTTTTTTAAGCATTGCACGCAATAGATAAATCCAATTTCAGTATCAAGAATTCCAGTAAGAGATATACAATAACAATCACAAAATATATACCATTACAATATTGCAGCATTGGGACTTAAAATTATAAAATGACACATGAAAAATATCCAAATCATCACAATGAGGGTTAAAAAGTTTGTAAAATTTAAAGGGACAAAGATTATCAATATAATTACCTTTCGTAGAAACATTTTTAGGAGGTGAATAAATCCTAAAAACCCTATTTGGGACAGGGAATTGGATGAAATTTATAATATCAGAACAGTCAATTAAATTATTAAAAATCCTATCGAAAAAAAGACACAAAAACTCACGGCCTGCTTTTAGTCTAGAACACTAAGTAAAATGAGCTTTCAAATATGATTGAGTTTTTTTTTTCCTTTTAAAACGACAGGCCTTACATTGCTAATGACTAGCTGTCCACAATATTGTAACAAAAAGACGAGATGTAGTGTTTATATCACATGTAGTTTTTTTTCTCTCTAACAGCCTAAGAAATTGATGTTGTCAAGGTTTTTCAACATCTCTGTGAAAAAAATAGTCACCCCCCCCCCTTAACTGGAAGAAACGAAAAAAAATGTCAAATAAAAAAGAAATTTCGCTGAGGAAAAAAAAGGTCCCTTAGAGCTTTTACGGTTTTTATGATACGTAAAATTAAAGCGTGAACTAATCATACGGAAAAGTAAAGGGAAATAGCGAGTGAGTGTTTAAGAAAATTGCAAACATGATATGCAATATAGCGGATATCATTGACAGTAGTTTGAAAGAACTATTTTGTTGATAGTACATTTTTAGATTTAGAGTTTGCCTTCTCTATCTTTAGTTTTTAAAATAAAGTAATTTAATTATAATATAATAATTTTATTTTTTCTTCATAGTTTGAAAAACATGCTGAGAGAATGACTTTGTGAAAGAGAACTTGTGAATACGTACTTTTGTTCATATTCCTTTTTATCTATTCATAACAACTAGCGACATTTTAGTAAACATTCAAACGTTGTAATTAGAGCATCTGCTATATTTTTATCGAGTTAATCTACCCATTAGCGGTCTTCAGAAAGGCATAGCGCAAAAAAGTTATTTTCACTTATGAACAAAAAAATACTTTACTTTTAAAATACAGTTGTATTCGCTAATTGCGAACATTATACGGGTAATCTTTTGCAACGGTTATCAATATAAAATAGTTAAAGCTAGACCGCGGAGAGATGGCAGGTGAACCAGAGGCGAAAAAAGACCACGTCATTTTAAAATAGGTTGGATCTGCAAGAATGCGTATGCAGTAGGGTGGGTCGAAAAAAGCTTTTTTTTTCTGATCAATTTCTAATAGCAGGGAAAACTTGCCCATGGGCATCCTAATAACGGGAAAAATAATGAAAAAAATAATTAATTACTTTTGTAATCGCGCAAGAGCTCTAAAGTTTAGAAAAAAAAGAGAAAATTCTGTAATTTTTAACGATTAAAATTTTTTACAAAAAATATTTTTTTTAATTTCTAATATTGCGGAAAACTTGCGCATGGGCATTATAATAACGGGAAAAATAATGAAAATAATATTTAATTACTTTTGTATAAGCGCAAGAGCTCTAAAGTTTAGAAAAAAAGAGAAAAATCTGTAATTTTTAGAGATGATTTTTTTTTTCAAAAAATATTTTTTTCTTATCTCTAATAGTGCGGAGAGCTTGTGCATGGGCTTCCTAATAACAGCAAAAAAAATTTAAAAAATAATTAATTATTTTCGAAACCACGCAAAAGGTCCAAAATTTCGGAAAAACAAAGAGAAAAATCTGTAATTAAAAAAAGTCATTTTTAAAAATATTTTTTTTAATATTTAATAGTATAAAAACTACTCTTGTAGTTATAGAAATTGGTTTAAAAAACTTGGGGTACATTGCCGTTCGTTTAAATTTGCGCAAAAACCCTAAACATACTTTTTTTTTTTTGGAAAAAATCACATACTGCAGCTTATTGCACATTTCAGCATATTTTTTACAGATTCTAAAATAATACTAAATCAAGTCCCACCCACACCCTACCCAATCAACCAAGCAATTTGGGTGTGCTTACTTACACCCTTTGAATTCTGACTTCGAATCAAATTTTTGCATTAATGATCGTGATTTTAAGGTTGTCTTAATAAAACCCTCTCGGTTTTCATGCCCGCAAACTCAAGCAGCAGCCTCTGCAACTAGTTGTACACAACTCTCCACTGACTGAGTATGACAGGGAAATTTCAAGTAATCAAATTCTGGAAGGGTTTTTTCTTTCAATAGGGTTGAAATATTTTCTGTAGACATATTTGACAGAAGGGGTGGAGGTGTCAGCTTACAATTTCTCCAATCAATTAGTCAAGATAGTCAGTGGCTTCAAAGTTAATTAAAGAAAGCTTGAAAGCTCTAATGTGGCTCACTACTGGCTTTCAGTATCTTCCTGTATAGCCTAACTCTCTAACGTGCTGTCTGTCATCCATTTTATCATCGCCAGCAAAAGAGTCTTTGGATGGCAGAAGAAAGAGTTTCTCTGAATGATTGGATCGATTATTTTTTTTATGTTATCCGGAAAATGTCTGGTCGTTTGAATGATCTTCAATACATGCTTCGAACCATCTTTCAGTGTTGTGCACTTTAATATTGAACCAAACAGGAGCGTAGGTCTTTACAATGTAATTTGCAAAGGTCTTCATTTCGCTTGTCGGACTTATTTGGGAAACATAAAGAGTTAACACCCTGTTTGCACAAGTTAACCATTTGGAATGGCTGAGGGGCCCAGGTTTTTTAGCTGCTAATTCTGGATCACAGCTTCCTGTGCTGACTGCTTGAGCAATGTTTAAAAGATATTTCTAATCTTTACTGAAGTCAGTTTTATTTATTGAGACGGTAACTTCAGATTGAATAGGCACAAAATCAACAACAGGATTTTTTTTCACAGTAAGTCAGTTGCTTGCCAATTGGACCACTGAATGATACTGGCCCAGTTGATGTCCAGTTTAAGTGCTCAAACAAATGTCTATAAGGAAGCTCATTAAAGTGTAACAAACAAATAAACCAGTGCAGTGGTTTCTGATATTGAACTTCAATGTTTCGCACAACACTATTTTTTTCAACCAGTGTTTGTAGCTGTCCCATCACATCCGATAACTTCTACTGCACTCATGTCATGTGTCGAAAATGCTTGTGGCAATATCATTGCCGGTTCCTGTGTTAGGTGTAACATGACCATAAAAAATAAGACATAAAAAATAAGTATTTTTAGGGTTTTTGCACAAATTCAAACGAACGGCAATGCACCCCAATTTTTTTAAACCGATTTCTATAACTACGAGAGTAGTTTTTATGCTATTAAATATTAAAAAAAATATTTTTAAAAATAATTATATATTTTTGAAAATTACAGATTTTTCTCTTTTTTTTCGAAATTTTTGACCTTTTGATGGTTTCAAAAATAGTTAATTATTTTAAAATTATTTTTGCTATTATTAGAAAGTCCATGCACAAGTTTTCCCCATTATTAAAAATTAAACAAAATTTTTTTTTTTTTGAAAAAAAAATTCATCTCTAAAAATTACAGATTTTTCTCTTTTTTTCTAAACTTTAGAGCTCTTGCGCTTATACAAAAGTAATTAAATATTATTTTCATTATTTTTCCCGTTATTATAATGCCCATGTGCAAGTTTTTCGCACTATTAGAAATTTAAAAACATATTTTTTGAAAAAAATATTAATTGTTAAAAATTACAGAATTTTCTCTTTTTTTCTAAACTTTAGAGCTCTTGCGCGACTACAAAAGTAATTAATTATTTTTTTCATTATTTTTCCCGTTATTAGGATGCCCATGGGCAAGTTTTCCGTGCTATTAGATATTGATCAGGAAAAAAAAGCTTTTTTCGACCCATCCTAGTATGCAGTGAAGTCGCGCGCCATCTGTCCGTGGTCTTACTTAAAGAAAGCGAGGCAGCAGTTGTTTTTCTGCTTCAAAACGATGTGAATAACCAACGCCTCCTAAATACTAAATGCCTGGTACATTTGCTTTGCTACTTTAGTCGTTGGTTCCACTTTAAGCGCCACCTTGCGGCAGTCCGATAATGCCGTTGTAATTTTTTTGATTGGTTAATTTTTAAATTTAAATTCAGAAATGAATCAATCGTTAATTTCTCGAAGAACTCCGGTAGATGGCAGTGCTTTGTGAACCAAAGGCATTTTGCAGCTATTGGCGATGGATCCAAACAATATTCGACTTACATTTTTTGATTGGTTGATTTTTAAATTTAAATTTAGAAATGAACCAATCGTTAATTCCTCTTCCTCGAAGAACTCCGGTAGATGGCAGTGTACCGTGAACCAAGGACGAAATTTTGCTTTGTGCTAAAAACCAGAAAGTTGCAGGCATTTAGTATTTAGAAGGCGTTGGAATAACCCCAAAATAGAAGAAAGCATGGTCATGAAAGTACTTATTACGCTCATTTAAAAAACTGTTTAAATTTCTATGTGCTTTGAAAAAATGAATACACGCAAACAAACCATGAAACGTTTGTCGTTTTTTTCCCCAATATTACTCGCTGCAACTTTGTTTGATTAAGTGGTTCAATTAAGTCCTTAACTTGAAGTTCAATTTAAAAGGAAAAGTAACAGTGAATATCTTATTTTAGAAAGAAAAAGATTAAAAAATAAGTGCTACTCGTTAATATAACCTGTTTGGGAAAAGTTCCCATAAATTTAGTGGGAAATTAACGAGCATGTGAGTTCTTAGCTGAGTCATTCCATGTCAAGTGAACTAGTGGTCCCCACCCGACCATCTCCGATATGGATCAAATTTTGCAGAGGTATAGACATGCCTATGAAACTAACCTGTGCAAATTTTTAGCTTCCAAGATCCAAATCTTCATAACACAGGTAATGGATTCGATATGGATATTAAGATTATTGAACATTCTTGAGGGTTCAAATCGATCAACATGTCTCATGGCTGACCTTCGTTGACCCCTATCGCCCACTCATACTGATCAATTCGCAGTTGATGTTAATTACAGACAACACACCCGCGAAGCCGAGTGCCTGAACCTCAGCAAGCAGACCGAAGGACCTGGTTGATTCTGGGGGTGCATTGCGGCTTGGATGTTGTTTGGCTTGACGAGTCTATCAACCTAACAAACACGTCATGTTTCCATCCAACCTCTTCTTCTCGTGTTTTGCTCTTTTGTGAATCTGTCAAACAGAAATGCTATCGGTAATGAAAGAAGGACCTGGAAGATTGAGCACCAACGCAGGGCATTTGCAATCTCCAGCTGGCTGGTAATAGGTGAGGAAGATTTATTATTCACGAGTCAAAAGAGTGACTGTGTGAAATAAACGCAAAGGAATGAAACAATTTTATGTGAGATTTCTGTGGTTCTTCTCGGCAGAATATAAAAGGAGTGGCATGGGGCAAAGTACGAGAACCTGAGATGTAAACAACGCGTCTCCAGCTTAGTTTTTCGAAATGGAATACGAAAATGTCTATTGTAAACCTAGGATATTTTTCTTAAATATGTCTTTTCATTGCAAAGAAATGATAAAAGAAATAAGTAAATATACACGTATAATAAGATGAGACGTTTGTGTTTGTGGCACGTTTTCTGAGAAAACGGTAATGACCAGAAATATGAATTTTGGTAAAGAGTCATTCCATGTCAAGTGGACTAGTGGTCCCCAGCCGACCATCTCCGATTTGGATCAAATTTTACAGAGGTATAGACATGTCTATGAAACTAATCTGTGCAAATTTTTAGCTTCCAAGATCCAAATCTGGAGGAGCTAGGATCCCGCAAAAAATGTGGCCCAAAATGGCGGATGAACTTCATGAAACAAGTTGCAATGTTTAGGTCAAGGTTGCAAAAAATTTTATCACAGTGGAAGCCTAATTTTTTTTGGAGCTTAAAGTACTTTTGGTTGTCAACACTCTCCAGTATATTCTTTGAGATTGCGCTTATTAGATTTTGTGTAGCACGTGCCTAAACTTGCGAAAAAACGCGGTGGGCAATTTTTTTCCTGGATTTCAGGTTGTCATAAATTTTTAACCAAAAAACTTCAAAGGTTTATACTTCGTAGTTTTATTGTCCAAATACTTGTTTTTAATGTTTTAAAGCTACAGAGCTTAAATATTGTATTTGTAAAAGATATTGGCACCCTAAGTGTCGATGAAAACGCTTCTTTTGAAAAATCGCCTGTTTTCAACTCACTATATCTCAAGTTTGTCACCTAAGACCATTTTTTCTTTGGCACCATTAGAAAGAACAGATTTTTTCCTATCGAAATAAGTTTTTTTTTCGATGGTGTTCTTTCGAATAAGGATGAAAAAATTAGCATGAAATACTGTCTGTTATGAAGAATTGGCATAATTAGGTTAAGACAGCAGAAAATTTTATCACACTGAGGGCCTAATATTTTTGGAGTTTAAAGTACTTTTAGTGGTCAATACTCTCCAGTATTTTTTGTGAGATTGAGCTAATTAAATTTTGTGTACCACGCATGTTAACTTGCAAAAAAACGCGTTAGGCAATCTTTTTCCTGGATTCATAAATTTTTAACCAAACAAATTCAAAGGTTCATGTTTCGTAGTTCTATTGTCCAAATACTTGGTTTTAATATTTTACAGCTGCAGAGCTTAAATATTGATTTTGTAAGAGATATTGTTGTCAAAAGTGTCTATCAAAATCATTTTAATGAAAAATCGCCTGTTTTCAACTCACTGTATCTCAAGTTTGTCACCTTCCACTGTTTTTTTTGTTGGCACCATTAGAAAGAACAGATTTTTTCCTATTGAAATGAGTTTTTTTTTCGATGGTGTTCTTACGAATAAGGAAGAAAAAAATAGCTCGAAGTATTGTCAGTTATGAAGAATTGGCATAATTAGGCTAAGACTGCAGAAAATTTTATTATACCAAAAGTTCGAATTTTTAACAACTTAAAGTACATTTAGTTGTTTATATAAATACTCTGATAAGAAAAAATCTGTTATTTATAGTAGTACTAACGAAAAGATGATGGAAGGTGACAAACCTGAGTTACAGTTCATTGAAATCAAGCTATTTTTCAAACAGGAATTGCCAATAATTTTCATGTATGCTACACAAAAGCTAATGAGCTGGAAATCACATAATTATTAGAATCTATTAACAACTAAATGTACTTTAAGTTGTTAAAAATTCGAACTTCTATTATAATAAAATATTCTGCAGTCTGCCTAAGTATGCCAATTCTTCACAACTGACAAAACTTCCAGCTTTTTTTTTCCTCCTTATTCGAAAGAACACCATCGAAAAAAAAAACTCATTTCGATAGGTAAAAATCTGTTCTTTCTAATGGTGCCAACGAAAAAACGGTTGAAGGTAACAAACTTGAGATACAGTGAGTTGAAAACAGCCGATTTTCCATTAAAATGATTTTGATAGACACTTAGGGTGCCAATATCTTTTACAAATACAATATTTAAGCTCTGCAGCTGTAAAACATTAAAAACAAGTATTTGGACAATAGAACTACGAAATATGAACCTTTGAATTTGTTTGGTTAAAAATTTATGAATCCAGGAAAAAGATTTCCCACCGCGTTTTTTCGTAAGTTGACATGCGTGCTACACAAAATTTAATAAGCTCTATCTCACAAAAAATACTGGAGAGTATTGACAACTAAAAGTACTTTAAATTCCAAAAATATTAGGCCCCCAGTGTGATAAAATTTTCTGCAGTCTTAACCTAATTATGCCAATTCTTCATAACAGATAGTATTTCAAGCTAATTTTTTCATCCTTATTCGAAAGAACACCATCGAAAAAAAAACTCATATCGATAGGAAAAAATCTATTCTTTCTAGTGGTGCCAAAGAAAAAATGGTCTTATGTGACAAACCTGAGATATAGGGAGTTGAAAACAGGCGATTTTTCAAAAGAAGCGTTTTCATCGACACTTAGGGTGCCAATATCTTTTACAAATACAATATTTAAGCTCTGTAGCTGTAAAACATTAAAAACAAGTATTTGGACAATAAAACTACGAAGTATAAACCTTTGAAGTTTTTTGGTTAAAAATTTATGACACCCTTAAATCTAGGAAAAAAATTGCCCACCGCGTTTTTTCGCAAGTTTAGGCACATGCTACACAAAATCTAATAAGCGCAATCTCAAAGAATATACTGGAGAGTGTTGACAACCAAAAGTACTTTAAGCTCCAAAAAAAATTAGGCTTCCACTGTGATAAAATTTTCTGCAACCTTGACCTAAACATTGCAACTTGTTTCATGAAGTTCATCCGCCATTTTGGGCCACATTTTTTGCGGGATCCTAGCTCCTCCAGATTTGGATCTTGAAAGCTAAAAATTTGCACAGGTTAGTTTCATAGGCATGTCTACACCTCTGTAAAATCAAATCCAAATCGGAGATGGTCGAGTGGGGACGATTTGAAAAATTGGTCCAGTTGACGTGGAATGACTCTAAACAGATGTAGTTTCTGGTGAAGATGAGTACCTCGGAGCCGAGCTTTGAAAAAGTAATCGTAAAAAAAATATTTTATATTTTATCTAATTGTTAACACTTTTTATCCAGAAGACTCTGAACTAACTGTTGTGTTATTCCTCAGTGTATTGTTGTTATAAATAAAATAAATATAAAAACAAGTTGTTGTACGTTTAATAAGTATTTGTAGATAACGAGAATAATTACATCACTGATTTAAAATAAAAACTTTTAACAATGGATTTGCTTGAAAAAAAAACACATTACTTTCCGGTCGACTTAATACAGACTACGAAAATACGTTATTACTCCAACTAACCTTTGATTGATACCCTATGTATATTTAAATGATTGTCTGAATTAAACTAAGTCCGGTTTAATAGGGTCCGGATTAAGGAAAGTTTGCAGTATTTAGAGAATTTCTTTTATAATTCTAGAACGCATTGCTCTGTCTATTTGTCATCGAACACTTCGCACTTGATAGTTCACATCTGAGGGATCAATGACATTCGTTTAAATCTTATTCTTTACCATCGTGCGAAAAAAAGCGGATATTGCAGCAAGACTTCTGACATAATTATTCGATGACTTGGGCCATGAAGCCTTCAATTTAACATACAAATTAAGCAAAAAACTCGTCAGTTTTAAACGTTTTCCCTAATGATAAGTACATAATGACTTTTGGAAAGAAACATGCCTCAAAAAACTCGAAAAGCTAAACCAAAGTTTTATTTTTATTTGCATGAAAACTAAAAAACGTCCCGCCGTTTTGCGATATTGTCTGGAGTGGTTAAAGATTCTCTAAAACCAAGTATTCTTCTTATAAATGGGATGGTATTTGATTTTGATATCCAATAAGAAAAAACCAATCAAAGAACGTTCTGATTTCAATAATGGTGTTCACAATTTCAGGTATAGTTACTAAAGTTGGTAATTTCTTGGTACAAATTCTGTGCTTTAATTTCATTTATTAACTTTTTTTTTATTAAAATCATGACACCCTAATGGATAGAATACTTTAATTCCTGTTTTTAGAGAGAAAATATGAATTTATTCATATTTCCATAAAACTACATTCGAATAAAAAAATTTACATGCAGTCGAGTTAAACTAATTTATACCACTTTAATGAATACTTGTTTGGATTCTACAAGTTAGGAAAATTATTTTATTTTGAAATAAAATACAATTTGGCTTGAACTTAATCTAACAAAACACTACGCCTTCGCATTTCCGAAGAAAAAAAGTCATACAGATAGTCAAGTTAAACATGTAGTTCACTTATGGTTACGACTTAAAAAGGGCTAAGAATATCTGACAATAAATATTAAAATAGGGAGGTAAGCAAAAATTAAATGAAAATCTAAATTTTTATAAAAGTTTAATTTCCAGCATTGAAATGAAAATTCAGTTTAGAAGGAAAGAAGTAATTAAAAAGACTAAAATCACAAAACAAAAAGTTCAGCTTTCGATATTTTCTATCGTATTAAATCTTATTAAGGACCTCTTATTAATTGATTGAAACCTGCTTTGATTAGCATCGCAATAAGAAACTAACCAGAAAAATTCCAAAGACGAAAATCGAGAAAGAAAAAGATTATTTAAATTCCTCGATGTCTGAATCGCAGTGGAACTTTCTTTTTTCATTTCATTAGCCTAGATCATTCTCCAAACACGAACAATTATCGCCTTCAAATAACTTTAAAACCGGATAAAGAAAACGGTAGGAGTACTTTTTTAAATTTAACTTTATGAAAAACCCATCTTTAAGTAATAAAGGGGCTATTCCCAGAAGTAGCGATGAAGTTATTAAGCAGATTTTTTTGCCAGAAGAAAATATTAATAACGCAAGGTTTTTAAAACGAAACTTCATTTCCATTAGCCAGGGAAAACGCTTCCAAACTGCTATATATTAAAAAATGTAAAACGACGGAGTGGATAGGGATCGTGGTCTATCTTTTAATTAGCCTTTTGTTCTTTATTCCACTACAAATTAAAGAATTAATTAACTTTTTTTTTACTTGGTTTAAAGCACGGTGGTGAAAAGCACTTATCTTGAATCGCATAAGCAAAGTTGTGAAGATAGAACATGCTCACAGTACTATTTTAATTTATGCCCAACCGAAGCAAGTAGTGACTCTTTGCATCTAAAAGGTCTATAATAAGACCTAGATTATCCGCTAGAGTTTGGATGTTTCAGAGAAGCAAAATTTTGCGCATAATTTAAAATTACAGGAGGCAATATTCAATGTTGCTAAAAATATCGTTTGATAATTGAAATTAATTTTTAAGAGATGCAAACAAATTTTAAAAAATCATTCCAGTGCTACATTTTTTACTTATAGTTTGCTGAATTCTGCTTATGCTATTTTGTAACTATGCATTGGCAACAGAGAGTTTGTATTATTGTTTTTAGAGAATGGATTATAAAAATAAACAACATTTAAAAAGGTTCCATGCCTGTAAGTTCGAAACATTTTTGTCGTATTTATTTGAATTAAAATAAGATTATCATTCCTAATAATAAGTTTCGACACCCTTTACTAATATGCTACAGATATTTTTTTACT
Source organism: Uloborus plumipes (assembly GCA_038373865.1). Taxonomy (NCBI): domain Eukaryota; kingdom Metazoa; phylum Arthropoda; class Arachnida; order Araneae; family Uloboridae; genus Uloborus; species Uloborus plumipes. The sequence goes on from JAXGGA010008402.1 coordinate 47,663, forward strand.
TTAAATCAGACACCAGCAATTTTTTTTGTTGTATTTGAAATAAGAATCATCTATAATTTAAATATTTTATGCCGAAAATAAAAGAATATTTTATTCATACTAGTGAAGATATAGATTTCATATTAAGAAAAGTTTTTATCCTGCTAACGTTAGTAACGACTAATTTTCTCAGTTATTGATGAAATCACATTACCGAATTATATTAACATTTTAAAAGGAATTTTACAACATAAAACAATGTTTTTAATGCAAAATATGCCATTTATGTCCTTTGTTTTAAAATTATTATTCTTTTGTGTCCAATTCACAGAAAAACGACAAAGATTTCAATTGTTTATGCTAATTGTAACCATGAAAACGAAGTCACAAAATTTTTTAAACTTGAGTTAAAATGCTTAATTTAATGCATTTTTCTCTTTGATAAATATTTTCACGACTTTTTTAAAACAGACAATTCTGTTAAGTTTTAGGTGAGCTGAGAAATTCCAATAACTCTATGTACAATCACAGAAATTGAAATTGTAGTAATTTTCTCCAAATTCTATCTTACATGGTATTTTCTCAGCTTTAAAATTATGAAAAACCTGACAGCACTTGATTTTTTGCTTTTTTTTACCCTTTGGAGAAATTATCAAGTTCGAGAAAAAAACATAGTTTGAACTTGGATTAAAATGTTAATTTTCTTCTGAGTCAATTGTTTGCAACTAACTCCCTTTTTTCATAGCTTTCATTCTTAAGTTTTGTAATGGGCAGTTCTCAAAAGGTGGGAACAAACACAGACGTAAACTTTAAAGCTTAAAAACCAAATAACTTTTATTTTAAATCACTCAACTATTTTCGAATAAGTTTATAGTTCTGCATAGAGACAGGAATTGACATAAATTATTTTTAAAATGTGTTTTAAGTGCTTTAAAAAAAATTTCTTCTTGCCAGAGGGAACTATTTCGGACATTCAAAATGCTAACTGAGTAAATGTACCATCAAAAGAATTTTTTTTAAATTATTTTCAAATGTTTCAAGAAAAAATACGGGTATAAATCTTAAAATGAATAAAATTTTGATAACATTTTCCACAAATAACAAAAGTAAGGACACATTATTTATTTTTTAAACGATTTTAGAAAAAAGTTAGCTAGAAGCTTGTGGTATGTCCAAACGTTAAGATCTGGATAATGCTATTATTTGAAAACTAGATTATATTTGTGCTTTAAAAGTATTTATCTCTCCTAAAAATAAGTTATTAATCATTGAAGAGTGTTTTTATATGTTTTTATACAGTATTTTTGGAAGAAAATTCTTTTTTTTTAAACCTACATTTGAGATATTCGAATTGTGTTACGAACTAGACACCGAAATCTGTTACCTACTGTCTGTGGAATAAATTTGCTGATAATTAATTTCTACAAATACTAGCTGTCTTTTAATGGTTATATGTCATGTTCTAGGTACGCATACTATGAGATAAAAAGAAAATTGATGTCAAATTTGAAAATTTTTGAAATTGCTTAAAATTGAATCCCACCTTTTGAGAATCACCCTAATATTATAATTAAAGCGATCTAAAATATTGTCAATCACATGTACATCTAGTTCTTATTTATACTTGTAATTTCTTTTAATTACTTCGATAGTTTTTCGACTGTTTTTTTTTTTTTTTCGAAATAAATGAATAAACTGGAACACCGTGCGCAATTACAGAAGTAGTAGTCCGAAAAATTTTATGACACAAACCAATCGCCGATAATTTTATTTAAATGTATTCCCTCAAACTAAGCATAGTGTTTGTTTTTGAAAAATATTGGTGAAGAAAGTTTATCCATATTTTCATTTCAGCTAACCGTAACTGACTATATTTTTGTCCTGAATAAAAAGGTATCATATCAGTTCTGTACCTCAGAACCAGAAGGACGTAAGTCCAAACATGGCGATTTTCACTTTATTAGTGCATTGTATGCTGAATCTTATTCTGCATCGACCCATGAAAACGGTATTCTATAAAACAAATTCCTTCACAATCATTTAGCTGCTTTAAAAGAGCGCGAGTCCCATCCTTTGCATGTAACCAACAATTGTTTTTCCCCTCTCTCCTGAAAAGTTACAAAAATGGACTTACGTTAGTCTGGTTCTGAGGTACAGAATTGGTTAATAATACTCTAAATATTTGTCATTAACATTTCTTCATATTGGCAAAACATCAAAACAAATCGGTAACCGTAAGAAAAAAATTTCCTCTTTCGATAACTAAGTGTGCTATTTAAAGTATCCCAATAACGCATTTTTTGCAAAAGTTTTGAGCAAAAATATTTCAGAGTTAATTATTAAAAAAAATCTCATTTTGCAAAATAAATTTACCGTGGAAACATGTCCGTTGCTCAAGTAAGAAAATTTTAATCTCAGAGTATATTCATTTCAGATTAAGCGCGCGAAGCGAATTAAATCTTCATTCAAATTTCGAAAACTCTGGAGGAATAAAAGAGCGCGTGCATGTGGAGGGTGGAAGACAACCTGTCGGCGACCACGAAGAGCTAGAAGTCAAATTATTTCAAAAGCTTTACTCTTAAAAACATATTCGCTCGTTAACACTATCAAGACGGGAAAAAAATAAACATAATGTATTTTTGTTTCCGCGCGTCAACACCAAAACAATAAGAGATGTCATTAAAACTGGAATGCGATGTGTGAATGTCATTTTAGAAATTGTCCACCGTGTCAGAGAAATCTAAACAGAGGAGAGATCAACACTTATTACCCAGCAGAAGAGAGGAAAAAAAAACGTGTGGGGGAGGGAAAAAAAGTAGACAAGTCGGCTTCTCTTGCCTGCCAGTCACTAAGTTTTTAACACTCCAATTACCTGAAAAAGAGCTTATGTATGCGAAGAAAAAAAGGTACCGCACTCGTGTAAAAAAAAATAGAGAAAGGAAAAAAAAGCGAATTAAAGGTATCCACATTAAAAAGATTAGTTTATTTTTCGCATTAAAGGAACCTGAAATGATACAAAAAGAGAAGGGAAGGCCCTCTTGCCTTGTCAGAGAAATTAGCAACTTTGGAGACGCCCTACTGCGCATTGTCAATGGGCGAAGCCAAGCTGATTAGTGTTGCGAAAAGCGGGCGCAATTTTTAATTACTTCTTAATGAAACAAAGAATCCCGAATGCTGGGAGATTTTTTTTTTTCCTTGTTGTGGTCTTTCTTCGTTTGGCACAACAGCAAGAAGCCTGACATATTGCAAGGGCGCCATGCTGTATGAGACATTAGACATTTTTTCTTCTTTTTTTGCTTGCTATAAAGGAGAATTCTGAGATGTAAGTAAGAAAATGAAGTTTAAGATGTATGCAGATTTTTTTTCTCGGTTTCTGAATACAATAAAGAATAGATTGAAAAAGTTTTTCAGTGCGTATTATGCCAATTTATGGCAAAATTTTGTGGCAAATATTTTTTTGTGAGAAATCTATGTGAAGGACTGTTAACATTTATCAGAGTTTAATGCAACTTTTAAAAAGTGTGACAGTTCTACAAATTATTGTTAGCAAAATAAAAATCTTTGCGGATCTGTTTACTTTTTTACTTGCATGAATATAGTCTTCAGTTTAAAGTAACTTTTGATAAGATTATTGAAGTAAAAACATGCATAATTTGGAAACATAAACTAAAATATTGTGTGTGTCAGGAGGGGCGGGGGTGAATAAATTCAAACAAGAAGCAAAAAAAGAAAAAAAATCACTGCTACACAACTTAGAAAACTTGGACTCATGGATATGTTAGGTAACCTAAAAACAGTTTTCACTAGAACTACTGTCTTTGTTGCTTATGTTAACTGAGATTGTTTCCTGCTATTAATTTTAGAAAACTTAAATGAAAAGAAAAACATTGTAGTCTCGATAAATTTACTATGTATACGTACTAATTATTTATATCGAGAACATAAACTTTTCATTTAACAAAAAAGAAAAAGAAATTTCATTGACTATTGATTATGCGTTCAATGTGTTGTTCTTCTAAGTAGGTTGCTTTCAACATGAATATTTTTGTGCCTTTTAAATAACCTTTCCAATTATACGACAGTTGGAATTCTAAACTTTCATAAGGCGAGCATAAAATTTTAATTAAAACGCGTTGTACATAAACATATTTATTTTAATTGAAAAAAACTTTGACCACCTTAAATTATATAATACTGCTTCTTTCAAAGTGGAATAATGACAACAAGCTTAATATGATCTTATTATTCTATCAAATGCTTTTTTTTACATCTGGTTGAGGTAATAAAAAAATATTTTTCACGAAGTTTTAACCTAATGCATTTTTATTTACACATTTATTAGACACAACAAAGACACAGTATTGTATTAGTTATCCTACAAAACTTAGTTTACTCGACTTAATTATAAGACTATAAGGAAGACGAATTGTTTGTTTAACCCCAGCAAAATTTTTAAAAGTCTTACCCATTAAGTAAAAATATTTCTGAGTTGTTATTATACCCTTACCCATTAAGTAAAAATATTTCTGAGTTGTTATTATACCAACGTTGAAGACATTTTCAACAAAATTCAGACACGCGTTTCGATTTACAAGGAACCCCTTTCTCAATGCATAAAGATCTGTGCGTATGGATGCAAATACATTCGAGACAAAGCAACGAATTGGATGGATGGTGTTTTAAGTAATGTGGGTAATTTTTTTTAAATAAAGTTTTTTCATGAATATGTCTGCAATCGTTGGATACAGACTAATAAATGCAAAGTAGCATTTTTGTTTATTAGGATTTATTAGTTTTATTTTATATGCGTGGTTATAGTGCTTATCTTAGAACAATCTTTGAAGAAACAGAATATTTCTATTCTTCCTATTTTTTAAAGTTATTATAATCCCCCTTTCCAATCCAAACTTGATACAATAAAACAAGTTATGCTTTTTACTACTTTTGCTGAAAGAGCAATTGTAACTGTTTTATTTATTTGGTTGTTTTTTCATTTATTTCTTTATAATTATTTATTCATTTCTTCATTGTTGTTGTTGGAGGATATGTGTGTGTACGTTTTTTTAATACTATTTTAAGAAACTTAGATTACCTTCATACTGGTGGCTAAAATAAATTTAATACACCGGTGAAAGAGTGCAAGCATGGTTCAGATATTTCATCTCGTAAAATAAAGGCAAAAGCTTTGGTAATAGGCATGCACATAAAACTACATGTTTTTCTAACTGAAAAAATAATTATTCCGGCATATTTTTCTTCTGAGATGATTAGTTATGTTCTTTCTCTATTACTTATTTGAAGATATTATTTGAAAGTTATGAAAACAAGAAGATGCACTGTTTTACAAAATGTAAAAATAATTTTGCAGGATCTATTGTTTTCTAAAGTTCAATCATTCTTACTTTTTGGATGTATTAATTGTCAAGTTTTCAAGCATAGGAAAAGAAAGACACCAAGAAGATTTAATTCTTGGTGCATTTTGAAAATACGAGAAGAAACCCAAGCCATTATTATAAGCTATAATATTTGAATTCGTTTTCACGAAATATAATGATGCTCAACTGTTGAGAACTTATACTTGCATTGGTATATACCATATATCTAAGATTAAGTTTCACCATTCCACCTCGATACTGATATTGGGCTTTCGTTAATTTTAAAATTTCATGCACCAACTGGCTTTTATTCATTTTTAAGTTTCTATTTATTAGTGCAATTCAGTCTTACAAGTCCCGCCGGGTTAAATTACCTAGTCATTAGTTTTCATGATTACACCCAAACAGTGCACTTGCAATCATTTCTCAGAGATAGAGGTTCGCAAAAAAGTGTCTGAAATAATATATATTTTTCACTGATTTATTCTAATAACTAAAATTTTAGCATGCTATCTAAGTTAGTAGTTAGTTAGTTTAAGAACAATAGTATAAACATAAACAATGACATAAACAGTAAAACATCATTAAAATGCCCGCTAACGGCGGTGGCGCTCAAGCTCCACACACACACACGTCTGTCTACACATAGCTACATCCACCTATATGCCTACACACACCTTTTGCAAATTCGTGATTTCGAAAACCATAATTTGAATTCAAGATGTCAAAATTTAATTTTTTTTCATCAATATTGATAAATCAAAATGCTTTAATGTCAGGTTCGAATACTTGCTTCACAAACTATATTATACATTTCAGAAAATAACATTGTGCTTTAGTGTTCATTCACTCATCCGACCAACCTATAAATCGTGCCATCGACACAAGAGGCTGAATTCAGTCGTGGTCACCCATACATAACCTCTTTTCTCGGAGCATTTAGCGGGTTTAACCCGGAGCAATAGCTTGCTCCATCAAAAAGGGAGAACAAAACGAAACGACGCGCAAACAATATTGGCCACCGAAAGAATCGAAATAAAAGTGACTCACGAGCGAGGAGGGGGAGGGGGACGAAAAAAAAGTAAATAATACTAATATGAAGTCAGAGGAGAGAGCATTTGAAGAATGCGGACGTATCGCTCAAAAATCGCGCCACCGATAATAGTTAATTCCAAAGAAAGGGAGCAAAAGTTTCGGTCCGGAAAATAAACAACGGTCTCTCGTTAGGGCTAATATCGAAAATCGGTCCGCCAGAGGAAACTGGAAAAGAGGAATAGAGGAAAAAGCCAGAGCTGTTTTCTACTGGAGAGAAGGAAGAAAAAAAAAAAAAGGCCGAGTCGAGCCATCGGCGTGGCCTGCGGTTTTTCCCACGCCACCCCTTTCTCTCTCTCTCTCTCTCTTCATCCTTCCCTCTCTCCATCGCTAAGAGAAAGAGTAAAGAGAAGAGCAGCTTCAATTAATCCTCTAGTAAGTGTCCCTGGCCTCGCGAGCTGCGATTGATTTTATCGACAGTTAATTGGGAGAATGGATCGGTTTGCTATGGTGACTGACCGGGACCTTCATCTTTTTTCTCTCGCCCCCCCCCCTCGCGTCTTTCTCTTTTCTATCACTCCCCCTTTTTCTTTCTCTTGAGCCCCCCTCCCCCCTTTCCCTGTTACGCAATAAAAAGTGCGGACGCTGGTTTTGGTTTTTGCGTTTGATTTTCGATAACCGGATTTGTATCGATTCGAGGGTGTTTCAGTGGGGAGATCGACCCCCTTCTTTTCCGTTTCCCCCCCCCCTTTCCGAACGCTTTCTCCTTCTTTCGTTCTTTTTTGACGGATGCGGGGCGGCCATAAAGGGGTCACGTCGGCGTTTCAGTCCGGGGTGGGGAATCGGTCATTAATTGTCAATGCGCGCGCAAAGGATTGCTTTTTAGCCTACTGCTGTTTACTTGTCCCAGGACAATAAATTCCGATTTTTTTTAGTTCTAATCCTTACTTTTCTTACATTTAATATAAATGACTGTTCAGGGTTCATTCCTAAGAAAAATGGAAAGATTCTTATTCTCGCGCGACTTTGTCTTTTTTACTTTTAATTCAAGTACGCAGTATTATAATGTGGGAAAAACTTTTATTTTAAAAGTCGGGAATTTTAATAAATTAAAATTAAGAAATTTTACACAAAAAAAAAGAAGGAATAATGAACGGACTTATTGTAGCAGAATCACAAAATTTTATACTGCACATAACTATATATTTAAATAGAAGATAGCAAGCATTATGCTTATACAAATCTTCCCCGTGGTTTAGGATACATTGTCAATATATATGGATACTTATTTTTCTGGTGAATATTTCAGTATTTTTTCGTACAAAAGACATTTGTTTTCAACTGTCAAGGTTTTCAATTACTTAGAAAGAGAAAATAGGCTTTGGGAAGAAATTGTAATAAATAAAAAAGATCGAAGTAAACCGAATAGTTATGAATTGTTAATTTGTGAGGGTTAATTAAACATTACACCTCAGTAGAAACGAGATCTGGCGCACTGGAATTTTCAAATTTTAAGCAAAAGTTAATCTGTTATTATTATTATTGTATTGCTCAAAATAAAGTGAATATTGAAAATTTTCGGAAAGTAATAGGATGTTTTAGATGTTGGACTAAGGTACATTAAACTAATCCTATTGTTGTAAGAAAATACACTTACAAAATAAAGAAAATTAAAAAAGTGCTTTCCTTATGTTAATTAGCTACGAGACAAAAAAAATGCGCAACTTGTAAACTGAAAAAAAAAAAAAGCAGGAATAACAATTTTTCAAAAGAATTTCATTCTGCTTTATAAGGGATTTTTTGACTTATTCTCACAGACAGCTTGAGTACGTACTAGATACGCAGTTTATCGTGATTGTCAATGAGGCACGGGCTTATTCAGACCCAATAAATACCTTCTGTAGCTATAGGAATTTTTCAGAGGGTAAACAAACCTGTCTGCATAGGATAGCTCTATCGGTAACTTATTTATAATCTCTGTCTCGACACACTGTTGTCTTAGTGAAGCACATTGAAAAGTATATGTTAAACAGACGCTAGTGAACCTTTGTTTTTTCTTTTCTTTTTTCTGTTTGTTATCTTACTTTAACATCCTCTGCCTTCGAAGGCAGAACACTAACAAAACATGCCGCCAAGACGAATAAAATGCGTCAATGCTGCGCAATATGCGATAGTTTTCTCGTTAATAGATGAAGGTGTTGGAAAAAATATGTCATTGACATAAAAGTCTAGGGTGCAATTGCCATAAATTCGAATTGGTGTAAAAGTTGTAGGTGTGCATTGATTGTGTGGAAACATGGACCTGTTAAAAATTGAATTAAACAATAATTGAAAATAAAATGGAAGAATAAAGCTGTAAAGATGACGGAAAACAAAAGAGGCTTTGAATATGAAATCGCTATTTGTTTCATACTCTTATTGCCAAATATCAATGATTATTATATAACTTTTATAATATGATGACATATCAGAAATCACTGGCATATATATGATCTGCAGTTTCAACTATTTCTACCTAATATATTTTCATACTTCCAATTTAAAACTGATAAAAAGGCATTACTACATGATTATTTAATAACCTCGGATTACTTAAATTTCCAAATAATTTATAGGAAATAAAAGTCAATTTCTACTTATAAACGAGTAATCTTACAAGAAAGTAAAATGAAAGTTTTTTTTTTTTTTGCTATGCGCAACCTTTTAAACAATTTATCTGCTTGTAGAGAATTCTAGTATACGTAAATTAGTAAAACGTAAAAAATAGTAACTTTACTATAGTGTAATCATCACAAACCGATGCGTTTCGTTACAATCAGTTTAATCATTTAAATTGCTCCAGAATATTGGAGGTAACAACGATGTCACTGCTTTTACGAAGTACCATCATACCAAATTTTTACAGTGTTGGAATTTTACGTATCTCTTGCACTTTATTCTCAGACGAAACCAAAAAAGCACGTTCTCATAACAAGGAACAAGACTAATAACTAGTACAAGAGATGACAAAAATGCAAAAAATGAGCAATTAAAAATGTGCAGATACTGCTTTTTATCCTCCCACGGTAGTATAATAAC